>MU182609.1:62929-113187 GCA_016904865.1 Pissodes strobi | reverse complement strand
AACAAGCGCATTGAGACGAGCGCGCTACCCAAACTAACCCAAACTAACGCAAACTTACCCAAACTAACTCATACGTACCCAAACTAACTCAAACTAACCCAAACTTAACCCGCACTTAACCCGCTCTTAACCCAACCTAACCCAAACAAATCTAACTATGATTTTGGACGTCGCAAAATATCGGCCCCTAAATGGAGCCCCTATATTATATACATTTTTGTCCTATGAATTAAAATCATTTTTACACTGTAGAGAAATAGCCTCCAGTAGATCTACACCGTATAAGAAATGGGCAAACTGAATGATGTAATGGTATAATTTGGCAAACTACTTGTCTTGCTTTGAAATCAAGAGATCTAAAAATACAACAATAAACTCCTAGAAGACGCTCTTCATTCAATCCGTTCTCTGTTGTGCACCGCTACTAATTCTACTCCTCATGAACGCATGTTTCTTCATATATATTTTTAACGGTTTAAGGGGCGCCCCCAGAACATCCCTGTCGAACGTCAACCCTTTCCGACGTCAAATCGCCTTTGTTTCTTTCGCACAGCCTCGCCCCTAGGAGCCTCGACTTTCTAATGTCCACATTCGGTCGTCTCATCACCGAAAACCCCCAACGGCTGATTTTCGTCGAACTCAGACTTGCCTAAAGACGATTTCTATTCCGAGCTCACGTTCCCCAATACAAAGAATTTCAGATCACAGAAAAATGAAAATTTTCAGACGAACTTTACATTTTATCGGTTACCTACCATATTTGAACTCCTATCGAAAAACTGTATAAGAACTTTTCGATGGACCTTAAAACGACGCAAATACTGGCGCAAACCCATTTGAGATACCTCTTTTCGAAGCCGAGAAAAAGGCGAAAATACGAAAATCAGGTTTGGTCAATTAAAAAAAAAACGAAACATCGTACAATCAAACTGGATACGCCACATTATAGTACCCGACGAGATCCATATTTTTCCTATTTAAAGTTTACCTTTAACTGTTGCCGTTTTCGAATTATAGCCGATTTTCTGAAAATTTCGGTTTTTTTAAGCCATACCCCTGAAATTTTCGATTTTTTTTTGAAAACACCCGTTTTCATGACGGAATTGATTAAAGTGGTCCATTTACATGTCATTAATGTAAAAATTAAATTTTTAAAAATGCTACACGTCGTGCAAAATGGCGATTTTCCGTTTTCGAAATCGATGGGACCCGATTTCGGGAAATGGGTTCGTCGGATCGAAAAGCACGCAGAATACTTTTTTTTAAGTGAAATGCGTGAGGGTGCTCTTTGGTGGGTCTCGTTCGCTTATCACCAAAATTCGACCTCGTCCAGCTCCTATCGCGGAACCTATTCGCGGTAGGTTCCCGCCGATATCAGATTCGAGCTCGGCATCGTCGAAAACCCCTCTAACGCGAATTCGAAAGTCAAATCCTTTCTGCCCCTAAATGGAGCCCCAAGGTTCCAAAAATGTAATTTTCGTGTATAGGACCACCCGCCGAACAAAATTGATCAAAACTATGATTTTGAATGTCGCAAAATATCGGCCCCTAAATGGAGCCCTTAGGTTCCAAAATATTTTTAACGCTTTAAGGGACGCCCGCCGAACATCCCTGCAGAACGTCAACCCTTTCGGACGTCAAATCGCCTTTTTTTCTTTCGCACAGCCTCGTCCCTAGGGGCCTCGACTTTCTAATGTCCAGATTCGGTCGTCTCATCACTGAAAACCTCCGACGGCTGATTTTTGTCGAACTCGGACTTGCCTAATTCTGAAATTTTCGGAGTTCCTCCTGTGTGTTCCCTAGACTCTTTAGGCTCGTACGCTGTAACTAAGGATTATGGTTGGAAAGTAATTAGCACATTCATAGGGCAATGTATAAATTAAATCGATGAGACGTTTCTGGATCAGCCTGATAGCCAAAATCTTTGGTAAGACTATCCATCTAGGCCAAATGTTTGACCTCAATGCTAGAAACTTCGATGTCAGAAAGTGCATCCCGAGAAGCTGCAGAGTTGCTCTCAAGGTACTCATATTCATCCCTTTGTCGAAGTTCCGTTTTTAATCCTATAATATTTAGCATTTCTTTAGAGAGATGGTGATCTGATGATTCCATACATTTTGTTCAAAACAGAATGATGTTTCTATTCACAGATCCATGGCTATTTGCTCATAACAGTTTGGGTGAAATACATCAGGACATGCCATACGACCAAAGTTATTTTGATTTTTCTTGTAGTATTTAAAAGTGGTAGCCATAATGTTTCCATGATATGAAACAATTGTTAATAGACAATAATTATTTAAGGGAACAAAAACAAGGACCCACGCTTCTAGATCTGGGACATACCAGGACATACAGTAACAAGGTTAGGAGTTCCCGGGTTAAGAGAGGATAAAACATTGAAAAAAACAAAAGAAAGAAATTTGTGTTTACGTTTCACGTGTTAACTTTTGTTGAAACAACAACCGAGTCCGTCCCTGTTGTAATTTGTCGGGTTTCTGAGTTAATCGCTCGTTAACATCTCTCAAAAGTTAATTGAAATGGCGTGAAATATTTGAATTATGTATGCTTAGGGACGACCAAAAAATACTTTCTGATGAAAGAATTCTAAAAAATTTTACTGTCTTTCAATAATGCTCACCGACAATTATATTAAAAACATATTTATATTATTATTCACAACTTAGAACCAAGAAAAAACATAAAGCAAACAGAGCCACATGCAAACATGCCCAGTATATAATCGGTTTTGCTTAGGTTACAAAAAGGTCTTAATTCGTTGAGAATCTTTTGAAATGTCGCATCTTCACCGAATTTCGGATGAATAAGGCTTGGAAGATTTCTTCCCGCCGACATCGAACGTCTAAAATCCGATGCATGTGAGACTCCACTTTTAGGTCTTCAACGTCTCTACCGACACAAGGCCACTAGACGAGAGAGAGCAGATGAAGCGGATAGCCTTTATATGATAACTTACTAATTGTCTACATTTTTGGTACTATTACAAGAGGTGAAGACCAGGCCGACCAGGCCTCTTCAATTATCCCGTCTTTTAATATTTTATCCACCTTCTTCTTTTTGGAATATGGATGGTGGCAAATTGGTCTTTAAAAAAGATATCGTTGCCCAAAAGCAGTAAAAATACAGCTTTATTGTAGGTTGCTGAAATTTTGCACAAGAACAGGGAAGCAATTTTTTCATATAAATGATTTCGAATTTCGGTCAAAAAATTCAATTTTTCGCCAATTTCTGAGGAAAACTTCGATTTGAATATTTAACGAGTGACAATTGGTAATAGTTATCCAAATAATTTTTTTAAAGGCAAAGTATTGCCGGAGTCCTTGTTCATCTAAACCCATTACTGGAAAAATTGATGTTAATTGTGACATTAGATCTATAGATACATTTGAAGTACTTAACATTTTTCCTTTAATTGACAATAGTTTAAATTCTGGTCGATTTTATTCGACCAAACCGTTTTGCGAGTTATAACTTAAAACACGCGTTGATCTTTTTATTAAGAACCCAGTTAATTTTAATTCTCCTTCTCGCTGAAAGTAAACTCTTATCATTGCATCCAAGAGAATCACAAAGAGATTTATTATAAAAGTCGTTTTAAAACTACAAAAGCCCTTTCCCTTGTCTCATCATTTGTCGTACTCTAAGGATTTCTAAAACAAATTCTCTATTCTAAAGCCTTATCTATCCACGGCACAGAAAATCTTTGTGTAGAGACGTCCACAGTGAAAACCGAGAAAAATTATCTGATTTTCTTGAAATCAAACAAATGTGAAAGAATAGAACTGTATCTTGAAGTGAAAATACAGGAACGATATGAAATTGAATTGAACTTAATTTATTTCGGATGTTTTTTCATACTCATAATCTAGAGTGGTCTTACTATCACATTTTAAATGTTGTATGAATTCCTTATACCTTGGGAAAGAGCGCCAAATTGTTACCAGTTTAATCCACTTCTGTTAATTGTAATGTAATTTACTAAAAGCCGATACTCAGGGTATAGAGGTTCGGAATATGCTATTTATATTTATTCCCAGGTAATGGAGTCGGGCACGCTATGACGCAAAATAAAGGATTGAAAATTTCAACAAACAATGGGGTTATTGATGTGTAAATATCTTACGCGGCGGAATGAGGGTAAATCTCGGCAAAGGCAACGGAAATGGGGGGAGGGAAATGTGGGGACGGATATGTGGGGACGGAATGTGTAAACCGATTTTAGCCGCAAGGCAGTATTATTATACAATGTTGCCATTTAAAATCGTTTTAAGCGGATTTTAGACGATGAACAAGCATATTTTAAATTAAGTCCAAATAACTCTAAATCATTGCGCCGGAAAACAATAAAACATGCAGAAAAAGAAAATCTATCTCAAATTAATTAATATATAGAATATTTTGAAGAAATCCTTAAGGAAAAGCAAATGCAAAAAACAAATGAAAACAAAACTAATATGTAGGCATCAATCATACTTGAATAGTCAACCTGTGTGGCAAAGACTGTTTATTCTACATAACACGCTACACTCACAAACTTTTGATCTTACTTTCTATGAATTTCACACACAAACTTTTTTGTCAAATTTACATGGACACTGAAAACATTTACTCATTTTCAACTATATATTCAGCCACGTCACGGCAAATATAACAACCAGCAATATTACTCGACCTGTCAGGCGAAAAATTTAATTTGACCTTGCTAATGTCAGTTGGGTAGGAAAAGTCAGGGCTGGATTTGAAATATATAAGTATGATTTCCCTTTAACAGAGCCGTAATATAACATTTCAAATATCAATGGGTTGTGAAATATAATATGTATACCTGTTGTATGAGCAGGAAATCTAAAGAAATTCTTCTTGGAAGAATATGTCTGGTTTGTACAAGTTCTTATTGCTTAAACACCATCGCTTTTTGCATTACACAATGTCATAATCAACGTTCGTCTCTCACAATGTCAAGTAATTGACAAATACAAGCCTATGGTTTCGATTTAACTCCAATAGGAATAAAATAAACCAGACGTAGAAACACGACGCCGCTGGCGGCAGTTTGACGGATTTCCTACCAAGGAATATCTTGCGCGCGGACTTGCGCAGATGCGAAAAAAGAAGATGTGATATTGCTGGTTGTTATATTTGCCGTGGCCACGTCATGAGTCTCGCTTCCTAAAACGACTTTTAAGCTAAAAAATGAAAAAGAGTTCTTGTCATAAGTCATCGTAGCAAAGTAACTTAAATTTAAATGCTTAACATATGTAGACATATTCTCACTTGTTCATAAAAATTTAAAATAAAATTTGGATGGAAAAAATGTCAGCGACATCAAATTGGCAATTTGAATAACAATTATTAAAAGAACCAATCAAATAACAGTTAAACGGAACGGCGGCGGCGACACCTGAAAGTAGAACAAAAATACTATAATCTAAACACAAGAATATCGCTTCTAAGTTAAACAGTCATTTAAATACTCGCCATTGGAATAATAGCATTTTCACCAATAAGAAGTATTATAATTTGATTTCTGATTATTTCCCCACAAGAAATGTTTCCTTAAAAGTCAAGACAATAAGCACTTTAATACTTAAAGAGCGGAAAACGCTGATTCCAAGCCGAATCCGACTCGCTAAAGAAATGACTTGCCGATTTACTGTTACACGTATCCTTTGTAAGGTTGCGTTTTCCATTTACCGGTAGAAAAGGCATAAAGCCTCGAAATATTCATTCAATAGTATTTAATGTGTTATACGACAATTTCGCATTTCCATCAATAAAATATTTTCCAACATATTTGGTGTAATATTGTCTCGACCTGTGTTTTGCGACACCTCGCCTTAGTTGGCGTGCAGGTTATGTAGCCCAGATTAAAATTGATCTACGTCAAGTGAGAAGAGATATATGATAAAAAAGACGCTGGTGGTGAAAACAGCAACAATGTCTATTGGTCAAAGGCTTAATAAAGTAACGTTGTACCCGATTACTAGAATATATTTCGGTTGAAGTATACTTTGAATTGTTTATGGGTCTTGATCACTGTTTTTTAATAAAGTTCTTTAAGAAATGGGTTGTGTTTTATTTAGGGCTTTGCCTAAACCAGGCAAGTAGTTGAGCATATTATCCGCAAGCTTGTTTAGCTTTATTACACTCAGAGTTTACATTACTCTTTAAGTATTCGACAGATCTACAGTGAAATTATTTTTCGTGGAATTTTAATAAATTTATCGTAAAATCGACACTTCTAATTTAGATGGGTAATCATAAGCTCAAGTACATATGCACTGTGAATTTCAATTTAAGCTATAGAATAGTTTGTAGGTTAGAATTTCCTGATTACGACGTACATGTGAACTGTAGTAGAATCAGGTGGCGCGATAAACTAGGAGACAAAGTCTGTCGAACTGATGATTCGCTTGAGTTTTTATATAACAAAATCTGATGACCGTAGGTACAGGTCCTTTTCTAGTGAAGCTTTTCTGCTGGCTTGTCGATTTATTTTAATCTGGTTTAAGCCCAGAGATCCTAGTTGGATTTCGTCGACAAACAACAAAGGAATTTCCGCATCGGCCATTTCGATTCGTTCTCGTTAGTTTTAGTGCCGTAGATGCAGGAATATCTCGTCAGGCGAGGATTTTGGAATTGGCTTTGTCTAGTGTCGGTCGCCATTGTGATACTTGGCGTTTTGTGTCGCGTAGTCCCCTCTCTTGTTAAGAGGTAAGTTTTCTTTATTAATTGCAGATGTTTTGCGTTTCTCGTGTCTTTATTAATTGCATTGTTGTATTATTTCGATTTTCAATCAAATCGGACTCGATTTAATAGCTCAATTGAGCGGCGTGACGTCATTTTAATTAGAGTTAAATTAAGGTTTAGGTTTTATTATTATTCGGATGGCCTAGTTTATTATTTAATAATTTTTGAATTAACCGTTTTCATTCATATCGGACTCGATTTATTAGCTTAATTGATCAGCGTGACGTCATACTAACTAGAGATTATTTGATGTTTATAGGCCTTTATGCTCGGATGGCATAGATTTTGTTTATTTCCTGGGCTTCGCGCTTGTTTCATTTAATCGTTTTCTATCATTTCGGACTCGATTTAGTAGCTTAATTAGTCGTCATGACGTCATAGTAAACAGAGATTGATTAAGGCTTTTGGGCTTTTATACTTGAACGGAATAGTCATTATTATTTATTCACGGGGTCTTGCGATTAGCCTAATTAATCGTTTTTATTTTATTTCCGACTTTCGATAATTTTGTAGTTTAATTTATTTGACCTTTCTGAAGCGGTTTAGCAGCGAGTGTAAAATTTAACTATTGATTTCTATGTTGCTTTATCAAAGGCATTTATTGTCAACAGTAATAAGTTGCAATTAATGCTAAAACTGAAATATGAACATTTTTTCGAAGTTGTTCGATTAGTTACGGACACATTCGGTTCGTTTCAGTTAATTTAGGTTAGTTTTTAAAAATACACAATAATAATAAAGCACAAGCCGTAGACTGATCTAGCCCTCGTCATGGAAAATAGTGTTTTATTTCCTATAATGTTTGTTTTTTGGTGCTAAGTAATTAGAAGGTAAGGATTGCTTTTTTTTTTCATTAAGGACACACACAACAAATTAAATAGTTGGCAATATGCATTCTAATCAAAAAAATACTCTTGAGTCCCTCGAATATTATAGAGAATAACTCGCTATCAAAAATATACTAAATGTATTGTAGTGATTTATCTCAAAAAGGGGCGAATTTGCCGCCCTCCTGGATTTTCTTCTAACGACAAAATCTGACTAGTACACAATTATAGTTGGTTCGCCATTGGGTACTTCCGACCACAAGCTTATTACAACGGTTTGTGAACTGCTACTTCTACAGAAGGATCCACCATTGTCTCGTAAAATCTTGCATAAAAATTTGCAAACTGGGAGGATATAAGAGAGTTCTGGCTAAATTTTCCTTGGCTCGACGTGTGCTTTGGAACTGACGACCCGCCAGTCTATGGTGAAGAGATTACGCAAGTAATCTCCTCAGAAATGAAAGCATACATCACAAATTCTATCAAGCTACGGTCAAAAGGAAAACACTGATTCGACACAAGATGTGAAAGGGCCGTAGCTAGGAAACAGCAAGCCTATAAGTACTGGTAGCAGAATCAGACCGCTGAAGGTAGCAATTATTTTGCAGGAGCGAGAAACAAATGGAAACATTTGATTGACGAAACTTAAGAAGAATCGCAATCAAAGGACCATAAATAAACTTTCGCAATGCTCCAGTGGCTCCAGGAATTTTTGGTCGGTAGCAAAGGCAGTAAGTAATAACTTTACAAAAATGTCTCTCCAACCTTTGACAGATGAACTACAGCTAAGGAAGAAGCAAACATGCCTGTCGAAATAATTTCATCGCACTCTACCTTACGCGTGTCCCAAGGCAAGGCTCTCCCCAACATAAACACCACCATGGCAGAAGTTAAGTTTCACCACAGTGATATTCGTGAACACCTCAAAGAGCTAGATATGCAAAACGCATCAGGACCGGATGGAATACCTGCCATCGTTTTAAAGAATTGCACCAACCCATTTTTTTTTCAGATTTTTGCCGGAAAGGGATTTCCCAATCTTCATGGAAGGACGCTCGAGTGTAATCTGTCCCCAAAAAAAAAACAAGAAGACCACGGCCCTTAAACTATCGGCCAATTTCTTGCTTCCAAAAATCTCCAAAGTCATGGAACGTGTAGTCAATTAGCAACGACTTAAGTATCTCGAGACCAACAGAATAATTACCGATAACCAACACGGCTTCGGCAAACAGAGATCGACAGGAGATATATTGGCCTATGTCACTCATAAATGGAGTATGACAATTGAGAACTACGGAGATCTAGAGCGACTGCGTTGGATATTTCAAAGACATTCGACAGAGTTTGGCATGACGAATTGCTCAACAAACTGCCGTCTTTTGGACTGCCAGCGTCTCTCGATAGCTGGCGTGCCAGTTTCCTTAAGAACCGATCTATACACGTTGCAGTTGATGGACACACCTCAGACTCATTCACCATTAATGCACCAGTGCCTCAGGGCACAGTATAATTACCAATTCTGTTCTTCATCTATATTAATGATCTGCTGACCGAAACCAATAATCCTGCTTACAGCTTTGCAGATGATGGTACCATTGTCTCTCAATTTAGATCAGCGACTGAGACTTATCACCGCAGGCAGTAGCAGATTACAACAATTATTCACAATCTGGAGAAAGGTCGAAATTAGGGCTACAGGAATTTGGTCCAGTTCAATGCAGTAAAAATCTAAGCAGTCACGTTTACCAAGAAAGCCAATACTGCGGGCCCTGAAATCATTATGGAAGGATTGACCATTCCTTCAACCTCGTCAGGCGGACTACTGGGTGTCACGGTCAACAGCAATATGTCCTGGCATAACCATGTTGGTAACATCGTAAAATCAGCATCGCAGTAGCTTGGTGCGCTATTTGGCAACATAAAACTATACACACCGCAGCAGCTGCTCTGGCTCTACAAAGCGCAAATAAGATCGCGCTTAAGATATTTCTCACACATCTGGGGTGCCGCACCTATGCACACCCTAAAGCGACTGGATTCCAGTCAGAAGAGAGCTTTACGTCTTGTTGGCAATCCAGAGTTGACCCGAGATCTGGATAGGCTGGATCACCACAGACATGTAGACATGATCTCCCTGTTCTACAGATATTTTCATCGCAGATGTTCACAGTCACGACAGACGGCAAGCGAACCCGTTCGTCGTATAGCTGGAAACACCTAGATTGTCGCATACAACTATTCAAAAACCGGGTCAATCATCATCTTCGCACACACCGCTCGTCGAGTGCCAAAAAGGATCTCCCTTTAGTGTGTGTGCCACTGGTAGAAAAATAGGATTGCTTAAAAAGGAGGAAATGGGTGTACATATATTTTTTTTAATTCAAGGGAATACTTAGTGCTTTCATCTCTACCACATCAATCCCGAAGTAAAGAGCTACCTCCTCGATGATAAATTTTCTATTAAATATGCATTGCTTTTCAAATTTGAACCACTAGTTGTCGGAAGACAGACTTCTGAGACTTAACAGTGTTTTTTCCATATTTAATTAGCCCCCGCACAACCCTTCAAATATTACAAACTCCATACTACTACTACTACTACTACTACGATGGCGCTATAGCCCATATCGAACCTTGGCCCCCTCAATCCTTCTTCCCCATTCGTCCCGATCCACCGCTGCACATCTCCAATTTCCTATACCCAGTATTTCTTCAGCATCCTTCCCTGCCCCATTTTCCCAGCGCAGCTTCGGCTTTCCTCCTACCGACCTCTTTCCTTCAGGTTTTCCTGTGAGCACCTTTTTAGGAACCCTGTCGTCCGGCATTCTTTGGGCATGTCCTGCTTATCTCAGTCGCATTAGTTTTATATGCATTGAGAGTTTGAAATGCATTGAGAGTGTCCACGTTTCAGCTCCGTATGTCAAAACTGTGCGGATTATTGTTTTGTAGACTCTAATTTTGGTCTTCTTGCGTACATCTCTCGATTTTAACAAGGGTAATATTGAGTGGTATGCTCTATTTGCTGTGTTGGTACTTTTTCTAATTTCTTTGGTTCCGTTGTTGTCATGTGATAAGTTTGAGCCGAGGTAGGTAAAGTTCTTCACTACCTCAAAGTTGTAATTATCAAATGTGATGTTTTGGCCTAATCGATTGCGTTGTTGTCTGCTTTGCAGTAGTAGCTTGGTTTTTTGTTCATTAATCACGAGACCTATTTCCTTTGCGGCATTTTCTATTTCTCTGAAAGGTTCCTTTACGGAGAGTATTGACCTTGCCATTATATTCAGATCATCTGCATAGCCGACAATTTGTTTTGATCCATTTATTATCGTTGAGGTTACGCTTTCGCTGGCCTTCCTTACGATGCTTTCCAATGCCAAATTAAAGAGAGTTGGGGCCAGCCCTGCTTCAGTCCCTGTGATACTCTAAAAGATTCGCCAGTTTCTCCGTTCACCTTTACCTGGCATTGAGTGTTACTCATGGTCAGTCTTATTAGCTTTATTAGTTTTGGTGGTATATTAAAATATGGTAATAGTGAATAAAGCTTTTCTCTCTTAATACTATCATAAGCTTGCTTAAAGTCCACGTAGAGGCGAAAGAGATTGACATCGTATTTATTAATTTGTCTCACGGTGAAGATTTGATCTGTTGTGGATCTACCTGGTCTGAAACCAGCTTGGTACTCGTTTAAAATATTTTCGGCTAAGGAATCTAATTTGTTTTTAATGATGGTTGTGAAGATTTTGTAGGCTGTGTTCAGTAGCGAGATGCCTCTGTAATTCTGACACACCAGCTTGTCTCCCTTTTTGTGGGTGGGGATAATAATGTTGGTTTGCCATTCTTGGGGAAGTCCTTCACTGCTCCATATTTTTAAAATGAAGTTAGGCATTAGCGCCATTAGTACCTCTCCACCATACTTAAAAAGTGCTGCCGGGATATCGTCAATTCCAAGTGCGTTGCAATTTTTTAGGTTTTGCATCGCTCTTCTTGTGTCTTCTAAAGAAGGTGGTTCTACCACTGGTTCATTCGCTGCCAGATCTAGTCCATAATCGGGTATATCTTCATTTTGATTACTATCGGGATTTAGTAGATCTTGGAAGTAATCTCTCCATCTTTTCGTAATTTGATCTAAATTTGCCACTATCTTTCCACTATTGTCCTTTTATAGCGTAGTCTTCGATTTGTATCCGCGTTTAAAATAGTTAACCCCTTTATATGCTTGGCGAGGATCGTTTGTTTTAAAATCTTCTGCGCACCTTTAAAATAATTGCGTTGGTATGCTGTCTTTGTTCTTTTTTAATGTTCTGTTGGCCTGTCTCCTTGACCCTTCATAGATGTTATTTTTAATTCTCGTTGGTTTTTCCAGATATTTATTTCTATCCAAGTTTCTTTTCTGAATTAACTGTAGACACTGCTCATCAAACCATCCATTTCTCTTAGTTCTCTGTTTGTGACCCCATGTTAATATGTTTTTGATTCTCTCCTATTCTGTTTGTACTGTCTCTTCTTTTATGTTGTTTCCTTGTTCTATTTTTTGTGCCAGAGCTTCCTGGTATTTTTTTCTTAGTAAAGGATCCATAAGCTTTGGTGTGCCTATGTTATTTTTCTCAGCCTGATTTGAGATGCGGCATCTATATCGTAGACAGGCTAAATAATGGTCCGAGTCACAGTTTGCTCCTCTACACGTCCTTATATTCATGATACTGGAGGCATTTCTTTTATCGATTAAAACATGGTCAATTTGGTTATGCGTTCTGCCGTCTGGCGATGTCCATGTTCATTTGTGGATCTCCCGCCTTGGAAAATGTGTTGAGCTTATAACCATTTTTATGGACGTCGCAAAATCGATAACTCGGAGTCCATTGTCATTGCTTTCTCCATGAAGGCTATGTCTGCCTATAACATCTCTATATATTTCTTCTCTTCCGACTTTGGCATTCAGGTTACCGATCACTATCTTAATGTCATTTGATCGTGGTGTGTTGTAGGTTTGTTCCAATTTTCCCATAGAAGTTCTCCTTGGTTTCATTATCCATTTCTTCGGTTCCTGCTTGGACATTTATAATGGATATGTTGAAGAATTTTGCTCTTACCCTTAATACACATATTCTTTCGTTTACATGCATAAAATATATTACATTTGATCTTGTATTACGGTCGACTATGAAAGCTACCCCAAATTCGTGTCTATCAAGGTTAAGCCCACTATGTAAGATAGTGTGTTTTGCTGTGTCATAGGTGCCGGAGGGCGTCCACCTGGTTTCTTGTACGGCTAAAATGTAAATTTTTTACAAACTCCATACATCCTTATAAATGTCAGCAGGTCCAAGAACTAAGCTAAGACAACAATGACCGCCCTATCCAATCGACATAATTGTCGAAATTAAGCCCATGGATGCATCCTGACCATATTTTCTACGGTCAAAATAAATAGACTTCACGTTGTACAAATTTATTTAATAGATTTTACATAACGCGTTCCACTCTAATTTATTTCTTTTCCAGTTCTGTAATTTCACAATATTGAATTAAAATTTTCTTTTACGACACGATGATCAAAGACAAAATGATAATAGCATTTTCCCGCCACCAACACAAAAGAGAATCCGTGCATCAAGCACCCTCCCGAATTTTAATGTTAAGCTCTTATTTTATAAAGCGAAATTTTAAAAAGATTTGCAGCAGGGTTTAGATATTTCATTAGACTTTATAGAGGAATTAAATAAGTGATTCGAAAACGATTTTGTTCTAAAGTTGGCAGACGATATCGGGAAATTTTATTGACTCTTGTGCCGTAGAGCGTTATAGAAGTAGTATTCCTAGTAATAGAGGATGAAAAATTTAAAAGACTGGTCATGGTCTTTACTTTCATTATCTTCAATATTTGCAAGAATGTTTTTATCTTCCGAAGATTCTGATTTGGGCGACGACGATTCGTACTCTAACCTAAACTTTCGTCGTCAACTGTATTGTTATTTTGAATCTCATCTAATAAGGAAAAATAAAACAAATAACCTCACATCTATCAAGCTGATATAATGTAATTTGCCTTCGTTTTCTATTTCGTCATATTACCTCAAAAGACGTTCTTTAGGATCTATGAATTTATAACTAATATTGCATTACTGCCCGCAGAAAAAGCAAAAAATGACAAGGACAAATGTACTGAAATGTGCCCTCGTAAAACAGATGATTAAAAATGGTTCATATATGTACCATGTGAATCACCGGTGATCATTTCGGCAAACTTTGTAAAAATGTAGGCATTTGCTTAAAATGCTGCATAGCGTCATCTTGTAATAAAGGGGTACATCCGAAGTTACAATAAGCATGTGGTACAGAAATAAAGTAGTGTCCAATTTTTTACCGTGGTACCCAGACACAGATTCGTATGATAGCCAATGTGTTAAATGAGCGTGAACTCACCCCAGATGTTAGGTATACGTTTAATATTAAATATTTGGCGTTGCACTGTTCGCTTCAACCCCAAGCAACAAATTTACTGGATAATACTAGGGAAATGTTAAAAACATTTCGTCAATTTTTATAGAATGTTTTACGTCCCATCAGCTCAACTATCATTTTCATTCTACATGTATTTTCATTAGCCGGCTCAAAATCTATTCTCAATTCATAATAACGGTAAATTAAATACATGAAACCGATAGAACAAGAAAGGATCACTTTGACCGTAATAATAGGATCCTGCTTTTGCGGTTGTCCGTCCAAACAATAATATAATAGTTGTCAAGTCAAAGATAGTGTGCGGTAGTGATGTTACGGGCAGCGCAAGGGTTTTTGACAGGTGGCTTCGCACTCATATAATAGTGGTTTATGCCTGCTAATATTGTGGGGACAGCTGCTTTATTCAGCATTTTGATTTAATTATGGAATTATTGAGTTTATAGTTTACGTTTCTGCGGTTAATTTATGGCAACGATTACTATTACGAACAGTTTTAAAAGAAATTACTGAGTTCAAAACGTTCTTCAACTACTATCAGTTAACTATTTGAATGAGACATGAATCTGAAGCAATCTTTGGTTGATGCAAATTTTCCAGTTAACAAAAAATTACCTGTCTAAAATAGTATAATAGGTGTCAATTTAAATTAACCTCTCTATATGCTATTTAACTTTAGAATACTAGGGCAAATTTATAGACAACTTGCTACATATTAATATACTGTAACGCGATTAGTTAATTGCTTAGCAACCGGTCCATAAGCCTAGTTCACTCAGCGGTGTAAATATTTAAAGGGGTGGTTCATAGAGTTGACAGTTGGGCGAATGCGCCACTAAATTTTCTATTATGAATATATTAATGATTTTTAAGCATTGAAATTAAGGTAGTATAATTTAGAAAAATACCCGATATAAGAATATCGAGAAACCTTAAAACAAATTGCATAAACTCGACTTGGTCAGCCTGGCCTTGACTTCTGCATGCCAAAATAAACATTGAAAGTCCCAATTAAGCCATTTATTTAAATATTAAATATTTGCTCGGATATAACCTGCATAAAGGAAAATTAATTATGTTCCAAACCTAATTGGGATTATGGTCTCGAACTTAAAATAATGGTAAGATTCTATTAGTTATTTATGTACCAAGGGTATTAAGTAGATGTTTATGCCCTGAGGGCGACAATGATACAAACCCGAGGGCCTCTGGCCAGAGGGTTTATAAGTCGCCCGAGGGCGTACACATCTATTAATACCCGTGATGCATACAAACTTTTATGTCATACTAGTTCGTTATTGCATTCACAATATGTAAATATTTAAAAAAATACGAATTCAATTCAATTATTTGAGTCCATAAAGTGTACTTTATGCCCGCACGGGCTATAAAGTGGACTTTATGTCCGCACGGGCATAAAGTAATCTATTATGTAAATTGTATCTAAGGTATAAAAACACAATAATGTACTGGTATGACATAAAAAATATTATGTATCACGATAATTATAAGATTATAAACTCTTAATCTTAAGTTCTAAATCATTAATATTGCCTAGTTCCTATTTGAAATATTTCCATCCAAAATCTGAATTTTTAATGTTCTAACTAAATACAGTTAATCACAGAACACCAAATAAAAAAAAAACTATTATAAATTAATCACATGGCAGCGATAACATCAGCGGATAAATAAACAGTGAAAAAAATTAAATCAAATAACTTAACCCGTGAAGAGAAAATCTGATTAATGAAGATCTACAGGGAAAATCGAAGTAAGCTCAATTTGGTAACCTACATATGGACGAATGGACGAAAACCTAAAGTAGTAGTTAGGTAAGACGGTCGTCTATTGCCATAAGGCTTACAGCAAATTGGAATATATGTGTAGCATGTATAATGTACTTAAGTATACGTAATACTAAAGTATATGAGATAATTACTATTGTGTTAGAAATATATTTGCTAACTAAGCCAAGGTTATATACGGTTATGAAGGAAATCTATATTAATTAATCAAATAACGCTAAACATCGGTAATAGATACGATAAAAGATAAATAATGATTAAAAATCATTTAACGGCAAGTTCGATAAGAATAAGATAAGTAATTATATGACCTACAGTCAGAACGTAGTATTTAGGTAAATGTACGTAATACGAAAAAGTAAATCAGATAATCACAGTTGTATTAGCAAGATAACGATAAAAAATGGTATTAGATACGATAAAAGGTAATTATAGTTTTGAAAATGACGAGGTGAGGTAAAATAAGCAATTATAGAGCCTAAGTGTTTGTTATTTTCATGCGGTCACACCAAAGTGGAATTTACTGGTAGTGGTTGGTGGCTATTCTCTAACTCATATAGCTACTCGGCTGGCCCAATGACAGCTTTACTGCTTACTGGAAGCTGCACATCACGTCATGTGAGTCCGCATCACTCCATCAAAAGGGTCCTAGGGTGGCAGGAACAAACCTGGAGAAACTCTCTAGGTTAGCGAAGATCGGGTGGAGGAAGGACCGTAGTTAAATTGGAAATAATATTAACTATCTAATATAGAAACACAAATATATATCATACCTTTTAAAAGGATAACTTTACTTTATACAAAGTACATTTATGGGACGATATTGGCGATAATACGAAGAAATATTAATGACAGAGTGCTTGTCAATTTATCTCATGATAAATTAATGATAAATTAATACGAATTCAAAAATTCAAAAATTCAAAAATTACAACGGTAATATCTCGACTGCGAAACGTGACATTTCTCTACCTACGCTTTGATCGCTCGGAAGAGAAGACCACGTCAAATCCAAAAAATATCTTCGACCTCCATCAAGAGAACGTTCGAAAATGAAGTACTGCTGCGAACACTTCGGAACTGTATCCGTCGATACCGACTGGGTGCGTTCCAATATTCCAAAATATGAAATAGATAATGTTTTTTTATTTAAGATATAAATTCTAAGCTCAGAATAGGTATGTTAAGTTCTAATGTAAGGTATGGTATGGTATGATATGGTAGGTAGAGAGGTCGCACGGGAAGATTTGCCCTTCAACACGTCGACCACAATTGATATTTGTGTATACCCTTCTATTTTACACGAAAATTCATATCTCCTTCGAGAATCTCAGAATATTTCGAGGGTTGAGCTTTTGTAGATCCCCGGATGTCACAGGGACATTTTCGAGATGCCTCAACCCTTGGCGAGTCAGTGCCTGACATTCACAGAGTGACGTTTTAGCCATAGTTTGGCAGAATCTGCATTGTTCCTCAGTGGTTTTCCCCACTTCCTTGTGGTGGTACCTCCAGGGGCCATGTTCAGTAAGAAGGTCTACGACCAGTTTTATCTTCTTTTTGTAGCTAGAGAAGCTTTTTTGCGGAGTTAAGCGAGTGAGAAATGAGTCTCTTGATCTGTCTCTGCCCAGGTGCATTGGCCCAATGTATCTCTTTCCGCCTTTTTTCCCAAATTCATTCATTACGTGTCCTCTAGTGATGCTACAGAATGGTTCAGGCCCGCAAAAGACAGTCTATGCACCATTCCGTACGAGCTGGTCAGCAGCTTCGATGCCTTCCACACTCGCATGCCCTTGTATCCACATTAGGGTGAGTCTATTTCTGATTGCCAGTTGATCTGCAGCGATCCGACAATCCCACACTAGCCGGGAGTTATTCTGTTAGATGCTAGCGCTTTTAAGGCTGCTTGACTATCTGATAGGATATAGATCTTTGCACCTCTTAGGCCTTTTTTGGCACATTCAGAGATGGCTATATTGATAGCATATAGTTCTGCTTGAAAGAATGTCGGAGCGTTTCCCAAAGGTGCAGAGATTCAACACTTTGGTCCGTAAACGCCGGATCCCACTCCTTCTTTCATCTTTGAGTCATATGTGTACCAAACAAGTGATCCCCTCTCTAGTTGTTTTAGTCTTTCCCATGTAGTAGTGTGGTCTTCAATTACCCCTTCAAAGGAGCGATCAAATTGGAGTTTTGTTTCCAATGTATCGGTTGGTTTCGTCATCGCCTCTATCTGGATGCCCTTCAGAATTTTGAGGTAATCAGTCACGTTTGCTGACTTCAGTTTTTGTGTCTGAGTGACTCTATACGCACTGGTCCAGGCCTGCTTTTCTATGCATATAGGCAGCGGAGGGAGGTCAAGTAGGGGTTCTAGAGCTGCTGTGGGGCACGTTTTCATATCCTCTGTTATACCCGGACAGGCGAGCCTTTGTACCCTTATTAGCTTTAGCTGTGTTGTTATTTCCTTTGCTTTTACCCACCACACCATGCAGGCGTAGGTTAAAATAGGCTTAACAACAGTATTATAGGACCACCAGAAGATGATGGAGGGTTTTAGCCCCCATGTTTTACCAAAGAGTCGTCGATAGACTCAAAGCGCTGCCATTGCTTTTTTGATAGTCCTTTCTAGGTGTGGGTTCCAGGTTAGTTTCTAGTCAAGAACGATGCCAAGATACTTAACCTCTTTTGAAAGCTCTACCGTTGTCCCTCCTAAAGTGAGTGCTTTAAGGTTCAACTTCCTTTTTTTTGTGAATGTTTCATATTTCATATTTCATATTTCTTTATTGATACTTAAGCCATACAATATATGGATGTACAAGTCAAAGTCCTATATACTAAGTACATTGCATAACATTAAATTATAAAAAAAAAACACCACTAGATTTACACCTAGACAAACTAAAATGAATGGGACAAGTAGTCTCTTACAGAGTAAAATGCCCCATCCAACAGAATAGTCTTGACCACATTTTTAAATTTATTCAGAGGAAGACTTCTGACCGACTGGGGAAGTTTATTAAAAAGCTTTTTCCCGACATAAGCTGGAGACCTTTCAAACCTTGCCAATCTATGAGAATCCAAGGCTAAAAGGTCCCCGTATCTTGTGAAATATGAGTGAAAATCACTACCCGAGGGATAGTCATCAAGATTCAGCCTAGTAAACAATAAGGACCTGAAAATATAAATGCAATGAAATGTCAATATCCTATGCCTTACAAATATAGGCTTACAACTCTCCCCATTCGGCATTCCAAACAACAACCTGATAACCCTCTTCTGGGCAATGAAGATTCTACTGCTTTCAGCACAATCTCCCCAAAAAATTACACCATAGTTTAAGTGACAATATATCAACGAATAGTAAATATTCAGTCCTTCCTCTATGTTAAGGGTATCCTTCAATCTACAAATTGCAAAGAAACCTGAGTTAATTTTAGATGCCACATGTTCAACATGTGCACCCACACATGATAGAGTATCATCCAGATGGAGCCCTAAAAATTTTGTACACTCGGTATGCTTCACAGAGTCAATTTCAACAATTGGCACATTTCTACGAGATCTAAAGTGAATAAAAACAGTTTTATTAAGATTTAGTATTAAGCCATTACTGGCACACCACCTGACAAACTGATCCATAATACTTTCGACCTTCAGTCGGAGCTCCTCAGCAGTCTATGCTGAGACCAATACCGTGGTGTCATCCGCAAACATAGTGACACAGCCTCCGGTGACGTATTCAGTTATTTCGTTAACAAACAACAAGAACAGTAATGGCCCCAGCACAGACCCCTGAGGCACACCGACATCCACCTCATACATATCTGAAAAAACACAACCAACCTTAACGCAAAACCTTCTATCCGTAAGGTAGGATGCCAGCAGGTCCAGGATTCCTCCTCGCAGGCCATTTGCATAAAGCTTAACCAGAAGAAAGTTGATGTCCAAAGAATCAAAGGCTCGCGAAAGATCGAAGAAGACCCCGGCCACAAAAAATCCCTCATGCAGTTTTTTGTAAACTGCCCCGAGAAAACTGGCAGCCGCGGTCTCCGTCGATCTGCCCGCGATAAACCCGTGCTGAGCCCTGTCGAGTATGCCATAGCCACGGACAAAATCGATCACTCTGTTATATATCAGTCTCTCCAAGATCTTTGACACAACATTCAGTACAGTTACCGGCCTATAATTCTCAGGACTAGTGGGATCTTGTTTTTTATAAATAGGTGAAACCACCCCAATTTTTAATTTACTAGGAAATTTTCCATTTTTATACATTAAATTAGCTATGTAAGCTAGTGGATCAGATATTTCATTTTGTATCGCTTTAAGCACCTTAATTGATATATTGTCTAGTCCGGAACTGTTCTTAACTCTGGCGCGCCTAATAACATCTAGTACCTCAAGACTATCTACATCTCTCCAAACAAAAGTGTTAGGTACACTTCTGGATGGTAACTTACACACCTGAGACTGATCAGTTCCAAATTTAATCCTCAAACTATTCCGAGCGACAGTGGAAAAGTAGCTGCCAAAAACGCTGGCCACCCGTACACTGTCATTATTCAATTCACCGTCAACACTCAAATATATAATGCTGGACTTACCAGACCTACCCAATGACCGATTAACAAGTTTCCAAATTGATCTTGGTTTATTATGGCTATTATCAATTATATTCCTATAATATGCTATCTTACACCGCTTAACCAACCTATTGTGATCCTTTTTCTTAACCCTATAAAGTTCGCTAATATTGCTATTATTGACCTGTTTCGATAACTAAAAAATATTTTTGAGCTCCCTGCTGCTTTCGACAACATCTGGAGTAATCCATTTGCTATTGTGCCCATTCCTACTTGATTTTTTTTCCCCAATTTAAAATATCTGCGAACTCACAATATGCCCTGTCAACATCCGACCCATACACATCACAAAAATCAACACCAAGCATAAACGACCTCAACATACACAAATTAAAAGCAGAGTAACTCCTGTACCCTATGGTAGATGTCTCCGAATTATTCGTGACCCCCCCAGGCATACGGCATACATGAAATAGCGCCAGGTGGTCGCCTAGGTTACCCTGTAGTACGCTCGTAGACGAACTCAAAGCATACCGATTATTCGTAACAATGTAATCTATCTTTGTTTCAGAAACAGTACTGTTTTTGTTGACTTGAATTCTAGTTGGATCTCCCGAGGTAACCCCTAAGTTAAAGCTATCTAATAAGTCACAGAGCAGTGTTCTGTCCATGGAATGTCTCAGAAAGTTTATATTAAAGTCACCACACATGTATATGATATTGTTATTTTTACAGAATTTAGATAACATAGCTTGACATTTGATAAAAAATATGTTAAGGTCTCCATTTGGAGGTCGATATATACAAAATACATAGATGTGTTTGTTCTCGAGCCTGATCAGACAAGCACACACTTCTATATGACGTTCCACCGAGAAACAACCACAGTCTAATTCCTTCCAACACAGCCCAGGTTTAAGGTATATTGCTGATCCTCCGTGCACGGAGTATTGACGAGAAAAACTGCATGCAATTCTGTACTCACCAAAATTTGTTAAGCTTATTGTTGATTTGTTGTACCAATGCTCGGTAATACATACAATATTTGGATTTACATCTTTTAAGAACACATCTAGGTTATTCAGCTTGTTGGAAATACCCTGAACATTCACAACCACTACATCGAAACCGATTTCCCCGGCCTCACCAGAATCCGGACCAGATAAAGAAAAACTAGGTGAGTCCCTAATTATCCGATTCTTGACAACGTTCTCCTCTTTTGAAAAAACTTTGGGATCACAACGGTTTTGCTTGGGTTGACATTTAGTCTTTTCTGTGTACACCATGTGCTGACAAAGTTGAGTGCACTTTGCATACGTTCTGCGAAAACATTGTCATGCTTGCCTCTTATTATTATAACTATGTCATCTGCGTAACCTTAGAGTTCAAAGCCTGCTTCAGCCAGTCTTACCAATAGATCGTCAACCACCAGAGACCAAAGTATGAGCGATAGGACCCCTCCTTGAGAGCATCCCTTTATTACTTTGACTATGTCGGCTGTTTCTCCAATGGTCGCGGTGACTTTACGGCTGGTTAGCATGGATTTTATCCATTTTGTATTGGTTGGTTCCACTCCTCTGCGGGTTGTAGCGCGCTGAATGGATTCATGTGAGGTATTGTCAAATGCACCCGCTCTATGTCTAGGAATGCTCACAGCGCCATTTATTTTTCAGCCAGTACCTTCTCTATTCGATGGTTGGTAAACGAATTGTTTTGCATGCAGTGGAGCATTAGGAAGGAACTTGCTCCTAACGAGCCTATCGACAATCTTTTCCATCGTTCTAAGAAGGAGGAGGTTAAGCTAATGGGCGGTAAGACTTTGGTTCCTCTTGTGATCGTCGCTCTGTCTTTGGTATGAACGCTACCTTAACTTTTCTCCAGTTTTTGGGAATGTAGCCCAATGCAAAACTGGCTATGAAATGTAAAGTAAAGTGAATATCAATCACATAACTCTATCACTGAAAGGGAAGAAATTATATTTCTCTACTATACTCTATACCTCCTGTTCCTATTATTCAGCAGTCTTTCAGTATCCATACCTGGACGTAAGCTTCTCCAAGTTCCTTCAATCAGCCTCAATCTCTTACTTGGGAGGTCGCCATATCTTTCTTTTTGCACGCGCGGTCTTATCTGAAAATGTAACCTGCCCAAACCCATTTCAGCATTGCTATCCATTTGATCACGCCCTTCACCTCTGCTCGTCGTCATACTTCCAAGTTTCGAATATGCTTTCTATAAGCGTTGCATTTTCCAACTTTGTTTACTGCGTTGACCATAAGTCTAGTAATTTTAAGTTCGTAGGTCAAAATCGGGAGAACACGGCTGCTGAAGGCGTTGGTTTTCAGGTTTGTTATCCTTGTTCTTCAATATGTTATCCAGTTTCCCATCTCAGACCAGGTCATTTTAATGCTTCTTACGTCCTAGCGCGTACACAAAATCGCTAATTTAAAATTCGAAAAAATAATAATATAATATTATTTTATAAACCACCTGTAAGGTCACTAAATATGGTCGCTCTGAAGCTGCACTCAATAACGGGCCAGATTATTGCTGCGCCACTCGTGCAAATTTTTTTTCAATTAAATTTTTATTTTAACCTCTTAAAAATGGCGAATTCGTATCACTTCCTATTCTTCCTTTCAGCAGCATTTTAGTGTCCATACCTGAACATAAGCATCTTCAAGTTCTTTTTATCTGTTTCAATCTCTTGCTTAGGAGACTGCCATATGTTTATTTTTCTACTCGCGGTCTGAGCTAGCAATGTGACCTGCCCAAGCCTATTTCAGCATTGTTATCCGTTTGACGATGTCCTCCACTTCTGCTCGTCGTCATAATTCCTCTTTTAGAATATGTTTACAGAGGTTAATTCCTATCAAAAGCCTTTCTATCGAGCGTTGCATTTTCTATAACACAAATTTCATTTCAGTCTAGTTATTTTCAGTTCGTAGATCAATATACAGCTGTTGAAGATTTTGGTTTTTAGGTCGATAGGAATATCCTTGTTCTTCAGTATGTTATTCAGTATTTCGATCTCAGCCCAGGCCATTTTACCGGTTCTGCCGAATTATGCTTGTTGATTATTGCTTCCGAGCTTAATCATGTGTCCGAGATATAGGCATATTAGTAGATTGTTTTGACCCCTACAGTTATTGCAGTTTGAATTTTCATTACGTTGATTGCGAGTCATACTTTCTCCGAAACTGCTTTTTGGACTGAGATCATTTCCTTTACTTCTGCCTTGTCGGGAGTGATCAGAATTATATCGTCCGCATATTTATACCCAGTTTGGCTGTTTGAAGATATCCCTTCCGAATAATATGCGTATTTGTATTAGTTTAATTACTTTTAAGCCCTCACCCCTTTAGTATTTCATAAGACTTGTAACTTAAATGATTGGACTATATGAGAGTAGCGAATGCGGGTATTTTTCAATACAGAATTATAAGGTTTTTTTCTGTTTTAGATCTTAATACTTTGGTTAACTTTCCGATTATTATAATTTTTAACTTGCACTTTACTGGGTTATGTGAACCGGAAGAACTTAACTGCATTTTAATTGGAGAACTTCTTGAAGAGCAGTACTTGTAGAGCTTTTCTTGTCTAACTGTTTGTGTTTGATTTGGTTTAGTATATGTATAAGCCTGCTCCCGCTTTTGTCGGAGCAGTTTGTTACCTCTGAAAAGCCTACGAAACTTCGGAGTGATATTCGGAAAGGGTGGTCCATCCATGATGGCCACCGGTCAGTGGCTCCAGGTAGGCTTTAGAAACCATACTTTTTACGCGGGTTTCGCGGAACAGGAAACGTCGGACATATAGACAGTCGTTTCAAGAATGCGAGTACTGCGGAAACGTTCATGTCAATTAAATGGTAGGGTTAACATTCGATAGATGCATTTTGCTTGACTCTAAGAACGATTTCTTTCTGTAACTGATTTTAAGTAAATGCGTTATTTCTAAAATAGGATGATAAACGCGGTCACAGGTCTACTACGTTTTTCTATGTTTCACTGCCATTACAGAAAGCAACAAATACCAATTTCTTTATCATAAAGCATAAACGCCATGTATTCCTATAGATAATTGGCTTAATCTAAGCATTGCTTCAACTAGAACTCCACGACCACAAAAGCCTGAAAACTATTGCCCTCGAAACTCTATTTATAATCCATATTTAGATTTTGGCGCCATCTTTAATATGCTTAAAAATATATGCTTTTCAGCAAGCATTATAACTCTACTTCAATTTACTAGGTCAGACCCGAGCTAACCTGAATAATATGCGGACAACTAAAACAATACCGAAGTTGGTGAGATGCCCTAAAACAAGAGGAATTAAAGAAGGATTAGTTATCGTCGATTAAACTAGTTGTTCACATTTAAAAAATTATATGTGAGTACTTCGTTGTACTAATAGCCAAGGCAGAACAACCAATAATAGGTGGAAAACTGCAAGAGTAACTGTGTAAATAGAATAATGCTTTTTGACATATTATTTTAATGGACGATGTCTCTAATAGTATATTATGATATAAGTGTATAAGGGGGCCTTTAAAGCACGCGCGACATATTTCAAAACACGACGCGCAGCGGAGTGTTTTGTAAGTCGCAAGGGCTTTAAAGGCCTCTTATACACGTATATCATACGCTATTTTTTATTACGAATGCTTCATAATCTCAAAAATGTTTTAAATATTAAATTTAAGGGATATATTGACGAATGTATTAATTTGTCACATTTGACATGATCAAATGTTTCTATAGCAACCTTTAAAAAAGTAGGCGCACCATAAACATCATTTTATGCACGCTACAGCGTGCGATAATCGTTGATTATGATGCATGCGTAATAAAAAACTTATTATATGTAGAGTCAATTCGTACCATATAAGGTTCCGGATCTACACACATGTCTGGACAGTTCAATGAAAGTAAGAAGTTAATCAATTTTAGCCAAGTACCCTCTTACTATAGAAAGCGACAAAAATAAAAGAAGTTTTGCATAGGATTGCAGAACTTTTAAAAGCATAATAACCTAAACCATTTCATTTTACAACAGGAAAAAGTTTTTTCCCAACAATGTTTTAGACGGTTTACTTATTTACCATTGTTTACGTAATAGTGCTACACTCTTTCTCTGTTTAATATCAGATAGTAAGAGGTTGATATAAAATAATACTGAAATAATATGAACAATAAAATAAAATGAAACAGAATTTAGTTTTATGAGAAGAGGCAGTTGAGGTGAGTGTGCAAAGCCAGCAGCTCTCTACCAGCTGCACTGCTAACTGTCTTTGATGCCCTAGGTACCACTCCTCAATAACTAAATAAATTTATGAATAAGTGAAAGTAAGTAATGAGGTATTACACAACAACAAAAAACTAAAATTTTAAAACAATGTCCACGTTTATTGATAATGTTGTTCTTTGTTACAAGGGTCAGGTGTCCTGCTATTTTAAGTTCTTAGGCTAGGTTATACAATAATGATTATATCACAATAAATCTATAAAATTGAAAAACCACTCACTGACTCCTAGAAGCTAAGATCAGTTTTCCAACATAATACTGAATTATATTAAAGTTATCCAGTATCCGATGCTCAATTAAATATTTCATTCAAAATGAAGAATCACTGAAGTTAATTAAGGAATTAATTTAGTGAAATCAAATAACCAATTAGTTAATGAAGTGAATAATGAAATTATTTCTATCAGATAATTAAATAAATTAGTTAGCGCAAGCAATTATGAAATCAGTATAATGAAATCAATTAACAAATTAATAAATGAAGTTAATAGTGTAAAATCAATTTAATTAAATTAATTAACAAATTGATTGGTGAAGTAAGTCAATAGTTGGTGTCTGTTAAAATAAAGTGAAATCAACCCAATAAAATTAATTAACCAATGAATTTAGTAAAGAATATCATCAACTATCAATCAAATAATATCAGATCACCTCAATGACAATTCAAAATAAAGTAAATGATAGGTAAGCCAAAATAAAATTCAAAAGTTAAGGTAGGTTTTGGTAATAAGATAATTAAAGTGGATTCAAATTTAAAATAAGTAATAAGCCACCGCTTGCTTTCGCTGGGGGAGTGTTGTTACCTTCCAAAAGCCAAAAATATATAATATGATAATATAAGACATTGACAACCCCCAAAATTAGAATATAATTTTATAAAGAGAAACCCCTTTAATAGTTTAAAACTAAATTTGGTGCAGTGACAGAATATGGCAACACATGCATTTTGAACAATGTAACGAAGCCCAGTACAAGCAATATTACTATAAATTATGAAAATAATCAGTAGGTTATCTCTAAAAGATATTTATAGTTTAATTAAAACTTTAAAAACTATGTTTTAGATAGAGGTTTGATTAAAGTGGTCAAATCAGAGAGTAATCCAATGGAAAAAATTCTAATTTACAAATTGTTAGATTAGAGATAACATTTTAAGTTTAATTAGAGATATTAAAACCACTTTGCAACTTGAAGATAACATAATTTAATGGTATATAGCCACTACAGAATATTTTAAGAGAAAATATAAGTTTTTTTCTTTAGAAACATTAATCTCATGAATACATTCTTTAAATACTGTTAAATATTTACCTCAATTCAAGCTGTTCCAACGAGGGTTTTATAGGAATGTTTAACCTCTATTCCATGTGACTTTCACAGTCTGGCAGATAAAAATCCTTCAACGAAGAAATTAGGTTTCTTGCTACTAATTCATCAAAAATACAAACAAGCAAACAAAGATAAGATAAACAAGAACCTATTTATCTAGTCTTGGTTTAAAATCCCATCAAGATGGTCTGAAAATTTCCAGATACGAGCTATCGACTGGTTCTACCAAATGAAAGAAAAAAGAAGAGAAGTGACACGGCCAGTGTTCTATGCACCTCGACCAAAATCGAGAATAACAACTGCAGAGAAGAGACAACATAAATCCCACCCAAAAATTTGGAGTGAGAGGTAAACCGGCCAACTGTCATCTCCACGTGCTTGTCAGTTGGTTTAGTCCGAGATTACAGTCGTCGACGACAAAATTTTTGCGTGAACGCCAATTTTCATTGGTTTGTTTTTGTGTTAATTATTATTGAAGCTACTTCTCTAGCGAGGGTAAAGTCAGAAAAAATGAAGCGCTTATCATAGTGGAACGACCCTTTAATTAAGCATGTTCCAGTATAGCTAGAGGGCTGAAATTTTCAAGACATGTAGCCGGGGTAAAATGAAGATCCTGGATGAAAACTGGACGCCGTACCCCACTACTGTGAATCTGACCAGCGGGGTAAAAAACGTAAAAATTGTTCGGAAAGCTAATACAAGTAAGTATTATAAAACGAAATAAGAAAAAAAAAATTAAAATGAGTTAGAGAAACGCGGTTTTTGACAAAAAAAGCGAAGGAGTTCACCTACGAGGTCGGAGATGGCAAAAACGGGAAGAAAACATTTTTTTATGGATTTTTTTTGAAAATAGGAAAAATCTGAAAAAAACGTAAAAAAATGTTCGGAAAACTAATAAAAGTCCTATTATAAGAGGAAAGCAGAAAAAAACGTAAAAGATTGTTCGGAAAGTTAATAAAGTATTGTATAACTCTATGAGAAAAAAAATTATTAAAAAAAAAGGAAAACACTGTTTGGATATTTAATAAAAGTATTATAAAACGAATTAAAAAAAAAGGAAAAATGAGAAACGCGGTTTTCGGCAAAAAAAAGTTGAAAAAAAAACAAAAAAAAAATAATTGAAAAGTGTCGAAACTGGGGGCAAAAGTTGAGAAGAAAAATTTATAAGAGGATAAAAACTCAATTCCCAATATCTCTTTCAGAAGTTGCACTTCAGTTGTGTGCTTATAAAGCTGAGGCACATAATTTTTTTGTAAAATATTTTTTTCTACTCTTATAGTAAACACTTTCTTACGTACAGTTTTCTTAATAAGTAAAAAAAAATCTTACACACAAGTATGCGTAAAGAATATTAACGCAGAGTCGTACGTTATAATGCATAGTGTGCCAATCAAATTAGGCTTTAAACCGCTCAAATCGCGAGACTTCTCGGCATCGCGTTACCTGTGCTTTGATTTTTTGGCAATTTTTATTGTTTGTATTGTTCGGTGTTCGGTGACAGCAACATTATTTAAGAGTTGATGTTCAAATCGGTAATAATTATTAATATTACTGGCACTTTAAAAATAGTCTTAGAAAAAGTATAGTACACTACTTGAATGGAAATTTGCTTAATACAAACTCGTACGATTACAGCTCACGCTCGCTGCGGTCGCTCGTGCTGTAATCTATTTGCAATAAGCTACTTCATTCTCGTTATGTAATATACTATTGTTAACTGTGTTTATCTTCGAAGATTATATTTGGTTAGTTTGGGTTAGTCGCCCAATCAACTTTCGGTTAGTTTCACTGTCTCAACTTATTTTGGCCATTTGAACCGGTTCGAATACCTTATAATCAATTTTTTTTTGGGGAAGTCACTTATTCTCAACTTATTTTAGTCATTTGAACCGGTTCCGATACGTTTTAATCAATTTAAATAGATTTGGGTTAGTCGTCGATTCAACTTTCGGTTAGTTTCACTTATTCTCAACTTATTTTAGTCATTTAAAGCGGTTCCGATATGTTATAATCAATTTTAATAAATTTGGTTAGTTTGGGTTAGTAGTCGATTCAACTTACGGTCAGTTTCACTTATTCTCAACTTATTTTAGTTATTTGAAGCTTTCCCGATAGGTTATAATCAATTTTAATAGATTTGGTTAGTTTGGGTTAGTCGTCGAATCAACTTTGGGTTAGCTTCATTCAGTCCCAACTTATTTTATTTATTTGAGCCGGTCCCGATACGCTATAAACAATTTTAATAGATTTGGTGAGTTTGGGTTAGTCGTCGAATCAACGATACGAAAATTTCGTAACTCGAGATGAAAACATAAACCATGTCGTGATGAAATCTTGAAAAATCACTTTCATGAAACGAAAGAAGTATTCACTGCAAAAAGGTTAGAACGCGACAAATCAGTAAACGGAGCTAAACCGTTAAATCCTAAAAGATAACTACTATTCATAATACATTTCTAATAAAGTAAATAATAAACATGTAATTAATTACTAGTTTTATCGGTGTATAGCATTTCTTTTCCCTTCATTACATTTCTCTCAGTGTATTAAACCGGTCATCTGTCACCTATGATAAATTGAACTTGGCTCTCCAACTTCAAAGGTGCCGACGGCTTTTGTCGCTTCTCTGCGGTTGTTATTCTCGGACCAAAATGTCCCTTCAAAAAAAAACTTCACTCATAAGTGCTAAGCCAGCACTGAGTAACGTGAAATTTTACACACTTAAATGCGTATTTCGTGACCAAACAAGAAAAAAAGCATTAGATGATTCTAAACAAACCGACTAACATCTATGCGAACCATAAGCAAGAATAATTAATTTAATTAACAAATTGTAACAATAATTTTAGTACATTTCGACGATAAAATAGTACTAACGTCATTTTGGACAACGCTGTGTCACTCCATCTTCCGCGCATCCCATGAGTCACTGTTTCGTGTTGAAAACACTAAAGCAGGTACCAAGCCAGAAATTTACTGCATTCAACAGCTACAACAGATGGCGCAGTGATGTCGAAAGTCGATCAGATATTCAAGGTAACGAAAATGCATTTTGAATGTGTGAAATATAAACCGAATTTATGTTAGTTTTATATATACGAAAATTAAAATGTTACAATAGTTAACTCTCATATAAATAACCAATTCGTATCAAATAAGGTTCATGATAAACAATACTCTCTAAGATCGACGCGCATGTCTGGCTGGACAGTTCACTGATAGTAAGAAATTAATCAATTTTAGCCAAATACCCTCTTACTATACAAAGCGACAAAAAATAAAAGAAATTTTGCATAGGATTTGCAGAACTTTTAAAAGCATAATAACCTAAATCTTTTCTTTTTTGAACGGGAAAAAGTTTTTTCCTAACAATGTTTTAGACGGTTTACTTATTTACCATTGTTTACGCAAGAGTTAACTTGAAAAACAGATTTTCGAGGCTTAATTTAGCATTTTTTATGCATATAAATTTGGTATAGTACGAGATTTAAAGTAATTTTATGTTTCAAAAAGTCAGAAATAATAAACATTGAAATGTAAAGAGTGAACATGTGAGCTTGAGATGAAATATTCAGAAACTTAAATTGGGTAAGTATTTTAGTAGGCAGAGTTATTCATATGTATGGAAACGGTCAAATATCTCAGTAACTGCGGATCAGATTTTAATGAAATTTAGCGTGCAGGCATAGAGGTGCCGCGGAGTTAAAAATGATAAAGGAAATGTTGCCACTTCTTTTGGTTTTTTGTTTTGAATTTATTATTATTTATTTATTATTTTTATATGTATAGAGAAAAAAAATGAGCCAGTCTGCTAGTACTCGAGACACTGATGTGTAAACATATCCTATATCGACATCAGTTGTGTAATTTAATGTATATACTTCAATAGCGTTTAACTGGAGAATTTAAAGCCCTTGGTATTTTATATGCTTCACGAATATTTGAGCAGCCCTCGTAAAGAGTATACTTCGTCTTCGTGACGCCTGAATATGGGCAACCACTTATTTGGAATTGGTTGTCTATATTCTGGCGTTAGAAAGAACACGTTTTAGAACGAAGCGCTGAAGTACTTGCACACTAATCACTTTTTTTTAATGAATAAGCAAAATATTAAAATAATTTGGTGGCGAAAAAAATAATGGAGTAGCAAAATTAGATCAGTTAACTAACGTGCCAACCTGATATTCTCTCGACCGGCCTAGGGTGGAATTCTTCCCCCTCCCCCCCCCCCCCCCCCCCCCCCCTTCGGGATCTGCCTACCAACTAAAAAGCTGCCCCTCTTCTCCTTGGAGAGGACAGGTAACACGTGGCGAGAGATAACATAGAGTCAGGACATAGACAGGATTTGTTTCGGGGTCCAACATAACAGCGAGGGTAAGGTCGTGAGCAAAACAGCTACTCCTATGTCCTTTTGTTGTTGTCTCCATTATCTCACGTGAATCAGCTCTGTTCACCGCTGTTATGTTGGACCCCATAGCCAATCCAAAAGGAGGGGAGTGCCCCACCGTGACTCTATCGCTTCAGTGAACACAGTTTTCTTCCGTTTAATTTATCCTATATGTATACGTCCGGAAGTTACCATGTCCCGATAGAGCCTGCGCTGCGTAGTGAAGTGGTTAAGCCACCTGTGTTTACACTCTGTCCATGATGTAATATCTCGTATCAGATTTTCGGTCCATTTATCCATTTCTATATTTTTTCCATCTTGATTGACATTTGGCCACAGTGTCCAGTCTGATCCTCTCCTTGTGCCTGGTACAGCGTTCCCTTCATTTACCAGCAGGTCAATCGGCAGTACGCACATGATGACCTGAATTGCATCAGCCGATATTGTCATGCAACGGAAGGTCACCTTCAGAAGTGCCTTCCACTCTATTGATTCTAAAATTTTTTCTATTTTTCGTTTCTTGTCACAAGGTTCCATATTTGCGCTTCGTATAAGATCATTGATTGGATAATGCCGTAGAGTATAAGCCTTTAATTGCTGCTACATGCATGTTTGGGACAAGCTGCATCAGCCTCATTGCGGCTGTCCACATGGCATCCAATATCCAAACTAACCCATATTTTTCCCTACATTTTGCCACCCTTTGTGGACATATCTCAATGTTATGTAAATAAAAAGTGCCATCTTTCCTGTCTTTTTATCGGAAAGTTATACGTTTTCTCCCGGGCAAGGGCTCAATAAGTTATCTCTCATTCATGCACTGATAATCACCAGATTTTGTCTATCCTTGACCACTAAAGCCAGATTATCGGCATATTCTATTATTCTATGCTCCCATTTCGTACACGTGAATGGGCCTAGATGGGCCCTTCCACTGCGACCTTTGGTCTATTGCGCCTCCCAACTGTGCTTTCCACTAGATTGGAAGCTCGATCCTTTTCATTAAATCGATTAGCTTTTAGTGACATAAAACATGTTACATTGTTTCTTCGTCCTCCTAGCTTATCGGTATTCCTTCTTCGGCACTCTATTTCGACCCTGTGGCTTCTCTGCCGACAATGACCAGTGTACATTCTACTACAGCATGCACCAGCTGTCGGCCAAGTTGAAGTAGTTCTTTAGTTCTCACTCCTAGTGGCAGACTCACTACCATCTTTGAATGTATTAGGCCCGGTAACTCTCTCCATTTGTCTACAAATTGCCGCTGTGTTCACCTGAAGAGGGCTTCTTTAACTATGTTGAAAGCTATTTCCAGTACTGGTTCTGGTCCTATGAAGACCGTTGCGGTCGCCTGCTTTGCAAGAACATTAGCTCTCTCGTTGCCTTCATATCCAGGTATCTAGATTTAGAATAGTTTGGTGAGTAGTTCCTGGCAATTCCATACCAGCTTGGGTGAACAACAGTTAGAGTTGAGGGCTTTTAAAGCCGCTCGACTGTCCGAGAATATTTTGATTGATTTGCATTTCCAATTTCTATCGATGAGCCACAGTGCAGTCATAACAATGGCTTAAACTTCAGCCTGAAAAATGATTGCATGTTTGCCCAGGGAACACCCAAGCTCTACCTTACCATTTTTATTCTATGCAGCCTGGTCTTGAAGCCGTCAGTGAACATACTATTCTCTGTTGTTCAGAGTCTCTCGCCCATTCGTTCCTCTCTGGTAGGAGGACGTCATATGCATGGTAATAGTTAGTTTTGGTATTTGAGAGTAGACCCAACATACTGTTCCGTACATTAACGTTTTGCAGCTTCTTAGGTGCTATGATGATCGCTTGCGGATTGTTAGTTACGGCTTATAGGGTAGTTCCCAGATACTTAACTGCATTTGAGGTGAAGGTGGTATTCTGTTTTCCATCTTTTCTTCCCTGTGAATGGTACTATAACTGTTTTGTGTGAATTCATAGAAAGTTGTTTCCTTTCAAACTAGTCCTAGACCACGGTTAGCACCTCTCGAAGATCCTTTGCGAGTTGCTTCTTATAATTATTACTAGATCATCCGCGTATGCCTGCCATCCACATCTCACAGCGCTAGCAGATCATCCATCAAGAGAGACCACGGAAGGGGCTTCAACACCCCACCCTGCGGACACCACCTAACAGCCCTGCATATGTAGCCCACCCCTGTAGTGTTGTTGTGGCTACTCTGCAATTTAACATACTCTTCATCCAGTTCCTTGTCTGCGGTTCAATCCCTCTTTCAGCTCCTTTAATGTCTAAGAATGCACTCCCCGCGAGACTCTTATCGCCTAACACTTGTGTTATGCTTTCGCAAGGTTGTCTGATATCCATATTGGTGGGCAGTTAGTGGATACTCACCAAGTGCACTCGTTCTAATATGCATGTCCAGTTTATTTTCAATGTATTTAAATAAAAAAGGATCCGTCATGTCGTTTTATCGATCGTAACTCCCGAACGGGTTCTCTAAAGAGAATACTATGTAACCTAGCACTTTTAGGTGCATCTGTTATGCTGTGGTAGAAGGTTTCCCACGAATTCCTTTTTGCAGCTCTGATGGCTTTGTTGTAGTGCGTTAGAGCAGTTCTGTATTGATCCCATATGCCGATGTCGGTCTCTTTGGCTCGATTGAAGAGTTTACGAACCCCTTTTCTTTATTTGTCTGGAAAGTTGTTCCAACAAGTGGTTCCTCTGTTATCCCTTTTCTTCATGAGTGGACAGTTTCTCAGTTATTTGTGGTTATCTCTATTCTACGATACTGGCATCGTCGGCATATTTGATTCGTAGAACTGAACCGTAAAGAGTATTATTAAGAAAGTATTCCTTACCCCTTGTCCTCATTTACAGTCATGTTGGTGAAGTAATCAATAAGATTATTTATAAGATACTTCGATCTATATCAGCTGCTCAGTTCATCCACCACTTTTGCCCAAGATGTGGAATTGAAGGCACTTTTACGTCAAGTGACTTATACGAACCACCTTTCTCATCTCACTTCTTCGACAGCCCTCTCGATCGCGTTAATGGTGGATTTATCATTTGTGAACCCAAACTGGGGCGTTGAAAATGGCCCCTTTCTTATTTTATAATTATACAATCCTTTAATAGATACACACATATTTTTGCCAGCGTGTTTACCAAATATAGTGATCTGTAGGAGCCTATTGCACTCTGGAGCTTTCCACCCTTGTAAGTCAGGATCAATTATGTAATTTTCCAGATGTTCGGGAATATTCGTGAATGTTTTGCGAGTTAATTTATTCAGAACTTATTGTTAGGCAGAAAAATATAAGCAGTTATGTACGATTTATCAACCATTCAGTCAGTGAAGTAGTACTGATATGAACTTTGTGTTGAAATAAAATAAACAAATAAAGGAGAAATACCTAATGTCTCTTTGCCCTATAATCGGAATATGGATGCTAGAAAATATCGACATTGACGTGGATAACTGTACGAAAATCGTTGCATTTTATAAAAGAAATAATTTATTCATGAACAAAACAAAAATAAAGAATCACGCACCAAAAATAGGGGAAGCTTATTTAGTAAAAACAGACAACTGTGGATCAGTATCTCGTGATATTTAATTTTATTACCAGAAAGATGTTAAGTGCATGCTTATTTCTATAAAATATAAATCTATAAAAATGAACAGAATATTTAATTATTATACTAAATCCACAAGACAATCGTCGTGGAAAAACTAAAAGAAGTAGTGTAAAGTTTTCACTCGGAAACGCCCACTCTAATATCTCACTTAGGCGAGCGAAAAGGAATTGAAGTAAAGTAAGTAAACGAAACCCAAGCGTGTCCTTTGACGAAACCATCTCTAACCAGCTCTACTAGAGCTAATTAAGTAAAAAGCTTTTATTTTCCGTTCCTTCTCATTTCGCTCTTGTGCGCACCGGTTCTCGTGTAGTTTTCGTTTTTTAATTCTAATCTGAAAGTGACGGATATTTATGTTTCTCAGTTTAAAAATAAGGCCTTTTATTTGAATTTTATTTGTCGGTGGTAGAAGAGTTTCTTTAACTAAATCATCTGTAATATATCGTTTTAGGATGCTTTAAGTTAATAAATTTAGAATTGTTGAAATCGCAATTACTTCAAAATGCAATACAAAAGCCAAATATAACTAAGTGAATTGGAAACAATTTTTAATTACATATTTAAAGTAGGAAAGGATTATTGAAAAATATGCGGGATGAATAAAATATTTTGAGATCAATTTTCCTAACAAGTGCGCAAAGTGATACTTTTCCGCACGCGATTGCGGAGTTAGGTCAATCAGTCGAGTGTGGAAAAGTCACTTTGCGCAAGTGTTAGGAACAATATTCTTTCTACGAGCGCGGTCCAAACAAACACAGAATAATAATGACCCGTATAAAAGAAAAAGTATCTATCAATTATACCTACTGTTGCTTTACATGACTATTATTGTTGACCTGACATGACTTAAAAAGATATGGTTTTTGGTTTAAGTTGTAATATGGCGAATTACGGAAGCTTTGAGAGAAAAGGGCCTGTTTTTTGGGATAAAATTCTGACAATTATAAGTACTGTTTTTTTTTTAGAGGGGAAACCGCTTGGCGCCAGGTCTACCCTGGTTGTGTCGGGCGCTACTCCGACTAAAACTCCTCTTTTTTCCTCCTTGTACTATTCCGGAACTGCTTTTAGGCATAACGTCGGAATAGTACTGGTCTTTCAATTCTCTCTGCTCTTATTGATCCCTTTCGTATTTTTCCTTTCTCTCCACTATTGCTTTTGCGAGATCCTCAACCGCTCGCCATGCTTGAAGACTTCCACAAATCGTCTGACCTAGGTTTTTTGTTGTTAGAGTTAGTCCCAATTTTCTATTTGTTTCGGTCCTAATTCTGTTCCACCATTTACAGTAGAAGAACGTGTGCTCTACTGTATCTACTTCCTCGCAGTATCTGCAGCGGTCCGTTTCGGACTTTCCCATTCTTGCCGCGTAGCTACCAAACCTCCCATGCCCCGTCAAAAGTTGCGTCATGAAATAGTTTACTTGGCGGTGTTTACAACCAATCCACACTTTGATGTCCGGTATAATCCTCTTAGTCCATTGTCCCACCGATTTCTCCTCCTGCCATCTTCCCGCCACTCATCCACAATCTCCGCCCTAATGTTTCGCTTTCTACTGGGATCGACGATTGCTCTTTCATGGATGACCGTTCTTTCCTTCGCTTGGAGGTCTATTGGTATAGCCCTAGCTATGACCTGCAACGCCTTAATTGACACCGTCCTATATGTGCAGATTACTCTTATTAGTAACTTTCTCTGTACCTTTTCGATCTGTTTACGATACTTTTCTCTTCTTAATGCAGTGTACCATATCGGCGCCGCATACAGTACAATGGAGTATATTACCCCCCCTATGATGTTCCTTTTTAAAGTGCGTGGCCCACCTATATTTGGCATTAATCTTGCTAGCCTCGCTGCTCTTTCTTCTGCTTTTGTAGTTACCGATTTTAGGTGTTCTGCGAATGTACCATTGTCGTCTATCAGAACACCCAGGTATCTAACTGCTCTAGTTGGTGTTATTACTGCTTCTTTCAGCCTGAATCGAACATTTTGCCTTTTTCTTGGTCTCTTCATGATGACCGCTTCTGTTTTTTGTGGTGCCAGTTCTAGCTTATTGTGGTTCATCCAGGCATCTATACGTCTTAATGACTCGTTTGCACTGAACATTAGTTCAGCCTCTTCATCAGCCCTAACTATCAAAGCAAAGCCGACCGTCGTCGACCCCTCCGTTAGCTCTAATTTTAGTACCCCGTCGTACAGGACATTCCAAAGTGTTGGGCCCAATACTGATCCCTGCGGAACTCCCATCGTCACATCGATTTCTTCCTCTCTCTTTGCCTATCTTAATCTTTCTTTCCTTAAAGTAGGTCACTATTATGTTAACGAGGTAGCATGAGATATTTCTTCTTCTCAACTCGTTCACTATAATGCTCCATGTAGCGGTGTTAAATGCATTCTTTACATCTAGTGTGATCAGCACAACCCATCTTTCCTTTGCATCTCTCTTTGTCAATAATACTCTTTCGATGGCTTGCAGCGTGGATTTCTTCTTTTGAAACCCATACTGATTTTTGGACAGACCTTCGCGTCCCGCTATTTCTTCTTCAAGTCTGCCTCTTATCAGGCTTTCGTAGAGTTTGCTTAATATATTTAATAAGCAGATTGGTCTGTATGCTGATGGGTGATGTGGTTGTTTGCCTCCTTTTAGTAGCAACACAAGTATAGCTATCTTCCAGCTATTGGGGAATTCTTGTTTCTGTACCAGTCCATTTATGGTAGACAGCATCCACTCTGGCGCTACGCAAGCTGCATATTCGATTGCTTCCGACGGGATTCCATCGACACCTGCCGCCTTACCTCGCTTCATTCTTCTTATTTCCTTTTCCATTTCCTCCCTAGTGAACGGCTGTATATAGGCATCCGATCTTCTTACTTGTAGTTCGTCTTTTCTGTATGGAAAAAGCCCTTCTGCTATAACCCTTTTTTGTTCTGCTGTCAACTCTACTGGCATTCTATTTCTTAGCCTTCCTGTCACTATCTTATATCCCGCTCCCAACATGTCCCCGTTCAATTCGTTGCAAAGATCTTCCCAACAGTTTCTTTTGGACAACCTAATGAGTCGCCCCAGTTCCGTTCTTGCCTCTCTGTACTCTTTGTTTATTTGTTCAGTTTCTTCGCCCGTACCATTTGCCCTTGTGAGTCTTCTTCTCTTTTGATTGCATATCTTTCGCTGCTCCCCTATTTCATTGTTCCACCAATATGGTACCCTGTTTCTTCCCGCTACTCGTCTTTGTACTTGGCTGCTAATGTATGCTTCTTTTAGTAGTTTGGTCATATATTCTGGCGTATTTATAGCTTCATCCTCCGTTTTACCTAGCAGTTTCCATTCCAGGACAGTTTTAAAAACTTCCCAGTCATTAGAGACTTTCGTCTTTTCTATCTTGCTATATTTTTTACTAAGTTCTTCAATTTGGAAGTATATATAGCGATGGTCACTGAAGGTCTCTTCCTCCAGTACTCGCCAGCCTGATATTTTCTTTGCTACCTTCTACCTACCTATAAGTATTGTTGCTTGACATAATTTTTTATTACTATACCGAGGATTTCAAAATGTATGGTTTTTGGTTTAAGTTACAATATGGTGAATTACGGAAACTTTCAGGGAAAAGAGTATAATTATGACTTAAAACAGTTTCTTATATTGCATAAAAAGTCCAAAAGTGTAAAGTTTCTAAAAATATATGAACATTTTCTTGTCTCTTTCCCGCACATTTTCCCGCATAGCGTGCGGGAAAGTACTACTTCGCGCACTGAGTAGCGTGTGCAAAGTAGCCACATTGCGCACGCTCGTAGAAAATAGTTATCTTTTTAGCAAGTGTGCAAAGTGATACTTTTCCGCACGCGACTGATGTTGACCGAACGACGCGAAGCGGAGTTCGGTCAATCAGTAGAGTGCGGAAAAGTCACTTTGCGCAAGTGTTAGGAACAATATTTTTTCTACGAGCGCGGTCCAAACAAGCACAGAATAATAATGACCCGTATTTAAATAAAAGAAAAACTATCTGTCATTGGGATACTTCGTTTTACACCTAGATTTGTTTAAAATCTGTCAATCTGACAATTATTAGTATTGTTGCTTGACATAATATTTTACTACTATACCGAGGATTTCAAAATATATGGTTTTTGGTTTAAGTTACAATATCGCGAATTACGGAAACTCTTAGGGAAAAGAGTATAATTATGACTTAAAACGGTTTCTTATATACATTTTGCATAAAAAGTCCAAAAGAGTAAAGTTTCTAAAAATATATGAACATTTTCTTGACTCTGGTGATTTTAGATAATTTAATTTTCCCGCACATTTTCCCGCATAGCGTGCGGGAAAGTACTACTTCGCGCACTTAGTAGCGTGCGCAAAGTAGCCACTTTGCGCACGCTCGTAAAAAATAGTATATTGTGCAACAAGTGCTGAAAATAAGACTTTTCACACGAATGAGACAGTTTGGTGACACGAGCCGTAAGCGAGTGTCATAAAGTCTCATGAGTGTAAAAAGTCTTTTCAGCACGTGTATCACACTATACTTTTTCTACGACTGCTACATACAGGGAGGGTGCCCCACTGGGAGTGTGGTAGAAAATTACATGTTATATGGGAAACATTTTTATTATTGATTTATCAGAAAATTTTATTCCTAATGAAAGAAGCTACGTGAGTAAGAGATTCTCGCTAAACTATAACTAGGGGCACAGTCCTCAAATGGGGCAACCGGAGTGGGGGTCCCTATTTTCCAAATATTTTGAAAAAGAGGCTCGGAGAGCGAAGCCCTAAAATGAGGCCTCAGGGGGCGAAACGCTAGAATGGGGTCTATGGTACGGGAGTCCCATTTTTTACAGATTTAGCAATGGAGCCCCCGGGGGCGAAGCCCTAAAATGGGCCCCCAAGTCTTAAAAGGGGGCCCCTGGTATAAGAGTTCCATTTTCTAAAGTTTTGCAAAAAGGGGCTCCCGGGGGGTGAAGCCCTATAATTGGGCCTCCTTTTTTAGAGATCTGGTAGTGGGACCTTTGAGGGCGAAGCTCTAAAACGGAGACGAAGCCCTTTAATCTAAATACCCGAATAAGCGTGTGAAAAGTATAATTTGCACACGCCGTGTGCAAAGTATACTTTTCACACGATGTTTGAAATGTCCAGTTTTCCAGAGCAGTTGTTAGTGCGTTTTTGTCTATTTTCAGGGCAGTCGTAGAAAATAGTATATTATGATATAAGTGTATAAGAGGGCCTTTAAAGCACGCGCGACATATTTCAAAACACGACGCGCAGCGGAGTGTTTTGTAAGTCGCAAGGGCTTTAAAGGCCTCTTATACACGTATATCATACGCTATTTTTTATTACGAATGCATCATAATCTCAAAAATGTTTTAAATATTAAACTTAAGGAATATATTGACGAATATATTAATCTGTCACATTTGACATGATCAAATTTTTCTATAGCAACCTTTGAAAAAGTAGGCGCATCATAAACATCATTTTATGCACGCTGCAGCGTGCGATAATCGTTGATTATGATGCATGCGTAATAAAAAATATATTATGACTCACCGTGCCGACGTTTTCACACAAGATGAAACGAACTTCATTTCAAAATTTGTATGTTTTCCCTATTTTAACTTCCAACGCTCGGATTGGCAATTCAAAACACGTGACAACCGTTGTAAGAAACTTGGCGTCAAACTAAGGAAACATTCAAGCACTGCCTATCAATATACTAAACATTGAAAACCATTGATAAATAGGTAGAATTAATTGAGCGGAATATTTCGTTACACTGTGATCTTTAGTTATGAAGAATGAGTATAATCTGTTTAAAAAACACTGTTAGCAAAAACCCAAGCTTTAGCGAACCCTGTCACAAGTTAAAATCTTTCTTTTTTTTTTTGATAAAGTACATTCTAGGAAAATCAAAAATAAAGGAACTTCTTAATCGTGCAAAAAATATATATCCTTGCAAAATTGTAATCATCAACATTTGATGCGGATAAATAATCAATTTTAAATAGCCATACTTAGTCAAAGATAATGTCACTATGTTGGCGTACTTAGTTTGCCAAAGTAAATGGAATTCTGTGAATACTTCAAATTAAAAACGAAATTAATACAACGTCCTTTCCGAATTGAATCTTAGTAATATTTTTAATTTAACTTGTGTAATATAATATAAACGCTACTGTTTCGGTGGAAAGCAAAACACGCCCGGCAAATATTTAATTATCAAAATCCCTAGGCGTACAGTTTGAACTATCATCAAAATAGGAAACGGGAAAAGACGATTATTCTTTGTCCGATCGACGTAAGCACCACGTATTTTCAATTTAATTGACGGAAAACGATTTAACCTTAAACGTGCAACAGAGGGCTTGTTATTGCAGCGTGTTAGCTACGTAGTGCAATTTATTAAAAATTAGACGTAATTACTTTATGATATATTTTTTTAATATACGAACTTTCGGTATTTTTATCATAATTTGTAATTTGCGTAGTCAGTTGCTGCTTTACGTGATCACACGTTGCGTAGTTTTCCGAATCAAGATAGAATTATCTTCATCTACATTACTGGGGTTAAGATCATTTCTAAGTATTCACCTATTCAAGTACATTAACACACTCTACCATTTAAGCTGCATTTTTAATAATAGTGTTAGGTATTATAGTTATTTAAAAGGGAACCTTAACTAACATCTGATGGTACATAAAATTGAATTTTAATTAATAAAGAATAAATACTTTGTACCTTTGTTGAAATATTTTATTAATAGAGGTTAAACTATTTGATCAGCAGCTTAATTGAATGGTAATTAAAATAGTTTTATAAGTAAAATGCATGAACGAGGAGCAAAATACATAGGATAAGGAGTGCAGTAGCATATTACATAACAAGTGTTAAAATTACTAGTTTTCAAACAAGAAGGTTATTAGTAGAGGTTGCAAATTTACCGATTTTTCAAATTACCGGTATTTCGGTAATTTCCTCGAACAATTACCGGTTTGCCGGTATCTATCGATTTTTAAGTTACAAATGGAGAAAAGTAGGATAAAAGAAACAAGTTGCATCAAATCTGAATTATAATGTTAATGTAAAATTATCCTCACTAAATTTTTTAATGTAAAGTTTTACAAAAACTGTTGAAACGAAAAGTTGTGAGGCTTAATCCAAATACCTTGACTGCAATAACTGCATCTTTGCGTGGCAGGTTAAAGTCATGTTTTTTTAAATTGCTGAAAGTACTTTCGTTGCTTTCTCGCCTTATTATTAAAAATATCCCTAACATAATATATATTTTTGAAATCAGCCTAGTACGCTGATTTTAAAAAGATAATATAATATGTTAGGGATATTTTTTATAGAAACATAAATCACCTAATTTTTGCTGGTGTGTGACCGCCATTCGCTTGAGCACGTATTCAATAACCTCTTTCTAAATTTTCTAAGGCTATATGCAGCCAATCAGTGTGCGAAGTTCAATACGAATTGCCAATACCGTTACCACAGACCATTCATTCGTTACTGGTCGACCATCAAAGCGTCCTCTTTCACTAAGCATAACTTTTTTACATTAACTCCAATTTTTAAGCGCGATACCTACACTCCACACTAATATTAAATAATCAGTACTTCTACCCGACGAGATCACGTAAGCCTTCCACTTCTTACTGAATATTAATTAATTACACTCTAATTGCAGTCCGTGGAATAAGCAACTTTTTAGCCGTTTTAAAACTCTATTAATGCATGTACTCGCAATTAAGAAAATGAAGTATTAAATGAAATTAGAAATATTGAAACTACGGACTTAAGGTGGTGCTCGAGGTGGTGCTATTTTAAAATAAATTAAGAAATCAGAATTACTTATCTATGACTTGACTATTTTGAAGGAAATTTATACAACCGTAATAATAATATGAAAACTAGACCACTCCTGTGCAACACGTTTTTCCTATTAAAGCTAGCAGGTAAAGATTTTATTTTAAAACAAACCTAGCACCGGAGAGTCGTGTTTACAAAGCCCGGCTCCGGTAGTGGAGTCGTAGAGCGCCACCAGTTTTTCCCAATTAAACTGAAAAAGCTCCGCTGGTGTTGTACGGGGTTGCTAGGCACGCTTATCAAACAAAGTAACTCAATCTTAACTTAACAAGAAAACACAATCTTAAAATTTAAGGAACAACCTATTTGCTAACACAGCAACAATCCTACAGTAAAATTTGCAATTTAAAGACAAAGGAATATCAAATGACTATTACATTAACTAATAATAGTGGTACAGTATGGTGATTGTACGGAGACCAATTCTGTTGTTAACACACGGTACTGTATGCCTTACAACTAAATGCGCTAAACACTACAATCCGAAGTGATCACTTTGGTTTTACCTAAGCTTATTACATATATGTATGCGTGCGCTAGTAGCTGCACCAATTATAAATGTAGCAATAATAGTAGGTAGTGATAAATGGCCACAATATTAAATAAATTGATCCAATAAATGAATAAAAAAAATAAAATTATTGAAAACCATCTTAATCAACTGTCAATGGTTGATTTATATAAAAAAAGGAAAATTAAGAGCGATTATATCAATCGGTTAGAAAAATGAATGAATAATGAAACTTGGCTCTTTTAAGGCACAATCTATAGTGCAAAATTCATTATAATTAATCACAAAAACAAGAGATAATAATAAAGATAAATGTTTCTGTACGATACCCCGGTAGATCCGATACGTCACACTCGGTAGTGGAAGTAAGAAGTAGCTCTGGTGAAGGCGCCGGGCACCTGTATGCACTGCTGCATTATAAGACCCTTTACACAAATAGTGCACTATATAAAAGTCGGCCTTTCCTATTGGTCGATCCGCATGGCCCTCTGCTCGCTTCGCTCGCTACGGGGGCTCAAGAAAAGGAAACTAATCAGGTGCTAACCCAAACTAACCCAAGACATACCCAAAATCAAGAAAAAAACTGTTTAGAAACATAATATTCAAAAAAAAAAAAAATAGTAACGGGGTTCGAACCTCGGCCGTCCAGGTGAGACCGAGCTGTATAAACCTCTACACCACGAGAGCTCTTGACAGAAACCGATTGCATCACGCAGATATATCGTAATACGAGATGGATCGACCAATAGGAGAGGTCGATTTTTTACATAGTGCACTATTTGTGTAAAGGATCTTTAAATGCTGCACTGCTATGGCACTGGTCCCGAGGCATGCGACTCGGTGATAGAATTTACTGTGGTGTAGCCCGGAGATAGGTTTTGCCCACAGATAGGATTGGCCCACAGATAGGATTGGCCCGGAGATAGGACCCTGTAATAAGCCAATACGAATTAGACAAAGCCCCCTTGCTTTAATGAAAAAAAAAACTATAGCCCCTGGCATAAATCATACGAGTTTTATAAACCTAATCCCGCCAAAAATTATCAAGGGACTTTCAGTGACCATCAGCAAATAAAAGAGATACAGAAGGTACAAACAACTTGAATATAAAAAAAAGATAGGCATGAATCACCCCTAAAAGAAAATATAATCTTCCCTATATGATCAGAACTAAAGTCACATTAAAATAAAAATTTAGATTTGATAAAATGAAATAGATAAGATAACACATGGGATGCAAAGCAAATGGTGGACAATGCACAAAAAAGAAAGTTAACACAGATAAAGCAATTAAATCATTAATTTAGACAAAAACTGTAGTAATAATTACCTCGCTTTTGGCGAAGGGTGGCCAGAGAGTCGACGGTCTCGGTCTTGTAAATGAGCTCGAAAAGCCTCTAGAAATAAGAGAAACTAGCCTTTAGCATCATGGCGTTTACGTGCTTCACAAGCAATAGAAAAAATTAATTTCAGAAAAACTGCTTACCTAGTGCAGTATTTAGATCCTGATTTATCGGTCGTGTGAAAACACAAACTAGGCTCAACACAATATCCCCCAAGATATGTAATATAAAAATTAATACTAAAAGATGAGTCACTAATACTGCACTTAAAGCAAAAAGCTTCTCTTCTCACCAAAGGGTATTTCTAGAGGACCGAAATTATCATCGGCTCAGTGAATTTGCCTTTCTCCTTCCACGAGATTAGAGAACTGCGTCAGATCAGCAAGAAGGGCGGAGCTGAAAATGCCAAGTGATTGATGATACGATGAATAATTCTAAGATAACAAACGACTTAATTCTCGTTTGTTATGGTAGTAAAACGACAGCGGGAGCCACAATTAATGAGCTTAAATTAAATTGTTCAAGAAATACTAGAAAATGTTCCCAAACGAGATGATAAACTGTTAAAAATCTAAATCGACAGCAGCAATTATGGGAAATAGCATATTCCTACTACCCAGTGCTACCAACAGTACCAACCGAATATTGCTAGGATTGCAGCAGGTCGCGTGGAAAGATAAATATAAATATCTGAAACCAGCCGGAGCCAGAGGTCTATCAGAAGTTCTCAATAGTTATGAAATATTTAACCGAAAATAAAATATGAATTTGACGGATCGAATGAAGCCTAAAAGCAGGTTTAATTAACACATTTCTTAAAAATATAGAACGGTTTGCTGGCCGTTCTACGGTAATGTAATATAAATTAAGCAAAGTTATACTAATAACATAATATCCTATTTTAGTGATTTGATCAAACCTAAGCGATCTGTGGTTCTCTTATCAACTAAAATAAATATAGTCACAAAGTGCCTGAGGGCTACATAAGAGAAAGATATGATCAAAATAGTTACTCAAGGCCACAACAGTGTTATAAAAGCTAATACAAATATATCGTTAACCAATATTTAGAATAAAATTAATTTACATTAATAAATGCGGCAACCTTCCTTAAGCTTATTGATAGCAAATGGAATCAAGAAATTTAGAATTAATTAACCAAAAAGTATTGACCTCTTTTTAATAATTCTTACCGCGATATAGAGGATTTTTTTTTGCTAAATGCAGCATATGAAATGGAATTTAAAAATATTTTGCACTGGCCAAATCGGAATGTTACACCCAGTTTTATCTTCGTAGACGTGTGAAGCTCCAAACAACTCGGTTGCAGATGAACGAACACTTCCTTCTAGGAAGAAGAACTTCTGCAAAACAACTTGAACTGTCCGGAAAACCTTGACTACGGTCACAAAATAACCCTTTACAGGGTGTTTAGAACTCCGCTGACACTGGATTTGTTGCTTCAAAAGTTGATCCTAGCGGGAATTCTGGTGACCAGTACAATGTAAGTCCCCAATAAAGGAATAGAGTTTGGGCACTAACAGACAACTAAGCCACAGAATAAAACAAGGCAAGCTATAGCCCAAAACTCCAAAGTATATACCGGACGGTAGATATCTGCTCAGAAAAGCACTAAACACTTTTCCGTCACGACCTACTATTTGCTCCAAAGGAGGATTTACCCCAAAATCCGTAAACTTACGGATTTTGGATTTACCCGACGTAACGAATTCTAGAATCGAAGTCGATAGAAATCACTTTTTCGTCTGGCATTGTTACCAACATTGACTATAGATCGACCCATCACAACACCTATTTGACAACACTTGTCCTGCACAGAAATAATTCTCGTCGATTTCGGAATCAAGCATACTCCGTTTAAAAGACAGTAGTTTTCAAACAAAGAAAGATAGGAGGAGCCCTAAAGAACAAAGTAGAGAAAACCCCATTCGATAGCGGTAGTTTTAGGAACATTTAGATAATAAAATCTAGTGGATGTGGTGTTTTAAAATTGATGCAAAAATCCGAATTTTGACAGAAAAACGTACTTTCATAACTAGTTATCCGTGACGCCTCGCCTTGGATGGCATGCAGGTTATATAGCTCAGATTAGTGATCGATCTACGTCAGGTGAGAGAATATAATACAGAAGGCACTTTGGTAAAACAGTAACAATGTATATTGGTCAAAGAATTAATGTGTTTACACTATACCCGATTACTGAAACACGCATCGCCTTTCGGTTGAGATATGGTTTGAATTGTTTATTGGTCTTAGTCCCTGTATTATAATAAAGTTCTTTAGGAGCGGTGTTGTATTTTAATTTATGGTTAGGTTTGGTTATTTCATGAGATAATTATTTAAGGTCCTTAGTTTATCTTAATTTCTCTCAGCAATTTAAGGCGCTATAACTATTTAACTTTAAAAATCACTTGACTTAGAATTTTGACAAATCTATCGTAAATCCGACTTTAGTACTTTTAGGCGGGTATCCCGCAAGAAGTACGCTCCTGTGAACTGCACTTCCCGAGTTGAGTCTGAAGATTGGGTGTAACGTTGCAAATATTACAAAATGCATTATTGCGATTTTCTTCTTTTATTGGTCGAATTGTGCTATCGATACTCTCGCTACCTTACTGCTCGTGACGGTACTCCCGGTGTTCGTACCTACTCGATGGATACATACGTTTAGTGCGCCACTTGATTGATGTGTTATATATTCTTTTTCCAGAGAAATCTCATCAGGCCTTCTCGTCTGGACGCTTCACGCGTTCAGACAGTGAAAAGCGACCAATTTTATGGCTAAAATTATCGTGGTTGTTTTTGACAATCAGGTCTAAGTAATTATTATTATAATATTATTAATTATTCGGCAAATATACTGCCCAGTTTTGTTTCCGGAATTATCGACCATATCGTTTAATACCGATATTTGACGACTAGTGTGGCTACCCTTCCTAGGAAAAAGGGTTTGTTACAAATTAGTGTGCCTATCTTGAAAAGTGAAAATTCTTTATAACTTAATTAGGGATCTTCTGTGGGGCAGAAGACTTTCCGCTACGTTCCGTCAGATCTTCTGTGAGACAGGAGACTTTCCGCTAACTCCCATGAATCCTTCTATGAGATAAAATTTCTTTTGTGAGGTAGAATTTCACGCTGATCTAGGTAATCCCGCCGAAATAATATTCAAGGAAATATCATGTGAACATCAGTGACAATGTTAAACATATGATGAAGCAATCTACAAATTGAAAATTCACTGGTAAAAGCAGATATAATCAGAAACTTAAATTACAATGTTAAGTTGAGCAGACAATGAGCAAAAATTATAAGTATTTACTGTTACTCAAGATTTCCTTTTCTGTACTTAAAAATATAAAATTCAAAAGAAAATAATAGTTCAGTCATCAAAAAAGGGGCTTACCTGTAAAAAAGTCCGGAAGATTTGAAACTTTCCAGGTTTGTACGTTTCGAGGTCCCTAACCAAAAGCCATAAAATGCACAATTCGACACTTGCCGTCGGCGCCGCCATCTTGCCAAGATGGCGGCCAAAATCGGTATTTTGCAAATATCTCGAAAACTATGCATTTTTCGAAAAAATATGTAGAGAGCAAAATTAAAGAAGATAAAATTTCCTACAAAAAAGGTTTTATGAAAATTTTCGCTATAGTTAACCGTTTACGGTGAACACTAGGAATGGTGTATCTGCACAACGTATGTCATGAAATTGAAAAGTTCTGCGGAGTTCATTTTAAATCTGGAGAACAACACGTGGATATGAGAAATTCACTCATAACTCCAGACGACAATGATGTGGAAAAGATGTTGCTTTGGCTTGCGCAACACCCACCTTTCCCAGACGTAGACGAAATAATGTCCATTGCCTCAGGCGTTGTTGGAGATCAAACAATAAATTGTGTTGATGCAGAGCGAATGAGGAAAGTTGGAATAAATAATATGATGGGGAAAAACTTTGGTGATCTGGTTCTGAGACGCAAAGATAAAGTACTGCCCCTGAGAGCAGTGAACTCGAGTATTCTTATTGATGATAAAGTGGTGCCCATTGACCCTCTACTCATTTTCCAGAGACTTTGTGTTGCAAAACAGAGCGATAAAGAACTTGAACAGCATCTGCAGTATCAGTTGGCTCTGTTCCATTGTCCTTGTTTTCTGAAGCCGGAATGCGAAAAACAGCGAAATCCCTGCTATACAAAGCTTTTTCGCCAGTTACAGACTTTGACTTTGGACCTAGTATAGATGAAATACCTTACAAGAGAAACTTCTAACTACATTGACTTTGGACCTAACAAAGTGTACATAATTGACGGTGGATACTTGTTGCATCGAATTGTTTGGAGCCGAAATGAAACATTTGGTTCGATTTGCAACAGTTACGTAAATTATGTACAAAGACACTATAAGTCAAATGCTGTTGTTGTTTGCGAACTTACCACCAGGTTCAGCAATGGTATGGTTGTACCAAAGACGCCGAAGAATGGGGTTGGAAGAAAACAAGAACATGCATTATTCCAGTAACAACGTTGAAAGATCCAGCTCCAAAGTCCCTATTGGCATTTTTATCCTGTAAGTGCAAGACAAACAACTGTGGTAAAGCCTGCGGACGCAGAAAAGCAGGATTAAAATGTTCAATCGTCTGTGAATACCGCAATGGAAAATCCTACGACAACGTCACTGAAGTGTCACTCGTCGAATCCGATGAAGAAGAGTTAGATGTGTCTATGGATATCCCTCTGGTGGCTGAAGATGAAGAGTTCGACGAATTGAAAGACCATTGTGAGCCCCAGCATAGCAGACATAATCGACTTTGACATGAATGAGCCAGGTCCGTCGGGCTTGTGCAGATAAGTTTAGGGTTTTTATTTACCTAGTGGATTAGGCCCCCAGGGGAAACCACATTAAAAAAAAAACGCGCCATGTACTTTACCTCTTGGGTGGTGTGGAAACAAGTACAGCATTTTCAATAATTAAAATTAATTATTCATAAATTAATAACTTGAGCTAATTAATGAAATGCCACCATTTCATGACAAAATTGTAGAAAGCCTCAAAAAATAGTTTTAGTGAACCACACTAGACATTTGATTTCGAAAAACCGGCTATATATGATACTTTACGCAAAATTATAAAATTTCCAGAGATTTTGTGCCAAAACAGTTACCTTTAGCGAAAATTTTCATAAAACCATTTTCGTAGAAAATTTTGCTCTACATATTTTTTCGACAAATGCATAGTTTTCGAGATATTTGCAAAATACCGATTTTGGCCACCATCTTGGCAAGATGGCGGCGCCGGCGGCAAGTGTCGAATTGTGCATTTAACGGATTTTAGTTAGGGATCCCGAAACCTACACACCTGGAAATTTTCAAAACTTCCCGACTTTTTTCTACGTAAAAAATCCCCAATGACTGAATTATAATGATTATGATATGAAATTCAA
>MU182609.1:1247-52929 GCA_016904865.1 Pissodes strobi | reverse complement strand
AAAAATCCCCAATGACTGAATTATAATGATTATGATATGAAATTCAAAAGAAAATGATGATTAAAATATAAAATTCAAAAGAAAATAATGACGTTCAAATTCAGTGACTTTCGGTTAAATTTAAAGAAAAGGTAATTTTAAAATTTGATAATAAATAGAGAAATAGAAGTACAACCTCTAACAATGAGTTTTATGATTCAAGATAAGCAATTACTATTTTTTTTATTTAGGCCCTTGGCACATAAACGAAAACTGAGCGCAATTGCGCCTCAATTTAATTAAAGATAAAGATAATATAACTACCTCGCATTCGAGATAGAAATTTAGATAAAAGATAAAACCAGATAAATTTACATATGTGAGATTAAACTCTCATAAACGCAAAATAATGTCGGTACATCAGGATTGAGACTAGACAAGGCGAATGCTAATATGCTTGATGTAACAAATAAATTGAAAATTTAATTAAATGAACCTGAAAAGGAAGACAGATGAAAACCAACAATACTATGAGGAAAATTCTACTGAAAATTCAATTTACTACCTTTGCAGGAATATATAAAATTTGCTCCGAGAATTAACCCAAATAATACTGTTCAATTTGAATGAAAATGCGTAAGAAATGTGTGTGACCACTGAACGATCAAATAATTACGATCTCCCTAAATTTGGACTAAGGCTCGTTCAAATTACATGAATTTGATTATGAGAGACGCAAATATTCACCAATAAATCGGTAATATTACCCAAAAGGTCACGATAATAATTAAAAAATAATTAAGATGTAAGCTAATTAAAAGTGGAATATAAAAATGCTAAATTATTGCTTTAGTCAAATAATACTAAGCGAATCATAAACAAATATTAATTTTGTACTTAAAAATGAAATAATTAATTAAAAATTTTGCAAGATGAATTAAATATTTCAAGATTAAAAAATCGGCGCTGACTCGTCAACGTCTCAACACAAGATAACCATCGCGTATTCAAAATTCAAGACGTTGGACAAAATTATGCTTGCCGATGTTTTATTGGCTAATTTATAGCATGTGATCAATACTATAAACCACATAGCGCAAAGTAATAAAAATGCTCCATATTAAATATAGTAATCTATAGTAAAATAAATTTACGAATTGTAAGTACAAAACGGAGTACTAACACTCTTAAAATCGTTATTCGCACGAAATTAACCCATTCGCGAATAGATGTCAGTGGCGACTTAAATATTAAATATCGAGAATAAATTGCAATTGAATGTACAAACTTTAGTGTAGCAGAATAAGCATTTATTTCGTTACAATATGTTACTGTACCTGCAAAATGGAAAAAAAAATAGCTTAATTGATCAAATCATTCAAAATTTACGAAGCCTCATACCGGATAAAAATTTCAGGTATGACGCTTTTCAAATAACAAATATAATGATTGTGTTATGTGAGTACCTATAAATCTTCTGCAGTAGTAAGCTGAGCTATTTTTTCAATAATCAAATTTAAAATATGTAGAAACTTGCCATCACAACTCCCAAAATGTTTAAGTATTTCTGTGACAAATGCACTTTGTCTCCTTGTTTTGTTTTCAGCTTTTGCAATCATTGGTAGATTAGCCACCGAATTAAAAATTATTGGATTCGCAGCTTGAAGCAGAGAAATTTAATCTAACTGATCATTAGATTGTTCATTTGGCTACCATATACTCCATAAATAGCCGCATCTAAAAGACGTTTTTTTAAGAAAATTGCCTTGAAATTGAAATATAGATAACCTTTTTAGAATAAAAAAAATATTATATCAGTTCAGGAATTATCAAAATAAAATTATTGCAATAATATATACGTATGTTAAGTGTGAGAATACTTTCTTAACATTTATATATTTCAGGAGGTAACTGAAACATTTTCAGCTTTTCGCTCCTGCCTTATTTTAATGCTCGGTATTATGTACATAAACACTCACTTTAAAGTAGAGACATTTTTAGTGTCTTAAATCTTAGGAGAAACATATTTCTCGTGTAATATTTTGCCCTCAGAGATATATACTTTTCCTGCAATAGTAGAAAAATATGAGTCTCTTAAGACCGAAAATTGTAAAGAAGGATTTTGAGGTAGATTTTGTTCGAATTTACGCTGAGAGAATATTAATATTCATCAAAAGTATCTTTTATAATACATTTATTCGCATATGTCTTTTACTGAGAAAAATGCCTGCAATTATTACAAATGCTAATAATTTAGTGCATTTGTGAGTCCTGTGAGGAAAAAATATCCATAGTTGTGCAAAAGAGAAACTTATTTCTAGATAGCATGAAGTGCAAATATATATTACATTTCTGTTACTTGAACTAAATTAGATGACTGGTAGTATAAATGGAAATTTGTTAACACAAAAGTGAAGTTGCTAAACTATTAAGTAAAATATGAGGAAAGGAAGGAAACGTATTATTAGTTTTGCATAATTTTGTAATTGCATGAAGCATAACATAAAGTTAATGAACAAACTGACCCACCGAGAGTAGTTAACCTTACTTTGTGCCTTGCTTTATGAAAACGAGCTCCAATTTGCTTCTGTGGTGACACATTATTAAAGTGTTTTCATTGTGCCGCTTTCCACATACAAGCGAAGATGACGTATTTCCTAAGGTTTTTAGAGAGCAAGGAGACATTGTGGAACATCAAACATCGTTTCAAAGTATATTAAATTTCCTCTAAAACGCCGCTTTACATTTTAAATTTGAACCTTAGATCGTGGAGTAATAGGTAGCGTTAAAAAGAAATTGATAAACATGACAGCTTTGTAAACAACATCATATTATTTTCAAAGCAATAATTACCAATATAAAGTTTAGCATTTTATTCTAATTTATCGATCGATCTGAAGATGTTTTTTTTTTCTGTCGACAAAAGAGATAATTTATTTCACTATACAGAGTGGCCCGTTTATTATTAGAAAAAAGTTTAATTCAAAATTTGTTTGTATTTACTTAAACTTCAAAAATATTATATTCTTATACATACAGAGTGTTCGTATTTTCGTGGGCAAGTATCAACTTCCTTATTTTAAACAGAGCACCCTGTATATTAAGGCATTCTTGAATTCCTCGGAAAATTCTAGATGTTTTATATATAATATCCTATTCCCAGGTCTGACGGTTTTTGACATATTTTGAATTATATGTCAAAAATGACGTTTGCAGGTCTAAATATAACTATCAATTTCTCCTCTTGAAATCCCTTATTATTTAATTGGGGTTGGATTCCTTGTAGAAGCGGATCTACTTTAATGGTCTGTGTTGACATTTTTATAATAAATAAATACAGGGTGATTAAAAACTAACTTTAAAAATTTAAATGAAATAATCATTAAAAGTCATTTGTTTCAAATACATACCCCATATTTTTATAATTTTAAGTTATTTAGCATTTAAAATAAGGGCGTTTTTGTATAAAGTTGTCTATTCGAAAAACTTGTAGTTTTTGAAATATTTTCAATAACATTTTTCTAGTGTAAAAATGCTATACGGTTTTTAAGTTTTGTTATTAGTTGGCCATCACGGCGAAACGTGGCGCAAAAAAAAACAATCGAGTACTACGATTTCAGTTTTGCTACTGTAATATTTTCTCCGATATTCGCTTTATACCGCGTCATTGTTAACATTTATTATTTATATGTATATGCTGGCATATACCGAAATTTGCAATCTCGACGTAATTATGCCCTATTCGCAATATAAGTTAATAACCTTGTGTTGTTGAACCTTGGTTTCTAGAATATTGATTTACGAAATTCTGATTATTTTACTTCAACATTATGTGGATATTTAAAATAATTTAAAACTACGTTTCTTTTTACTACATACTTCACCACTTATGATTTATTTAATTTATATGCTGCGATATTGAAATTAGTTTACGTCATTATGAATCGAAATGTACAAATTTGCAAGATTTATCTTATTTAATTCATTTTCGCTAGTGTTATGTTGTTGAAATACCTTGTATATTTTAGTATACCTCTCAATTATGTATAGCTTGTTTTATTGGCACTTATTTATTTTTCCCATCACTGGAGGTAATAGAAAAATCTTTTGAGATTGACTATATTTTTTGATTAGCCGAAGCAATGCAATTTTGTCGCTCTTTAGAATTTTGATTAAATCATAATTTGTGCATATTTATGCATCTACTTAATTACGATTTGTCCACTAATTACCAGAAATTTTTCATTAATGATCTTTTTAATATAATTGGCTATATAGTGCCTTGCCGATTTGATTCGACAAACTGATACTTTTACTGCAATTATGTGATTGATTGTGATTAATTAATATGTTTATCTACTATATTTTAAAATAGAACGATGGTGCCTGCTAGGAAAATCTACATGTGCATATAATATAATAATATAATTGTAATACAAAAAAACTACGTCGATATACAAAGAAAAAAATATAACTAGCTTAGCCCATTTTAGCATTAATCTTATAATCTATAAATACCTGTGCACAGTTCTATTTTACTTTTGTCATTATTATTGTTTTTTACCTTCACATTCTATTTTCTTCTTTCTAATGTTCTATTGTCCGTATTTACTTCCATTGCTCACTTATATCTCTTCCTGTACCAAAACCTAAAAGAGTTCTTCTTTTTTCTTCTTTTTCTTAATGCCATTTTGCATCTGAGTGAATTGGACCTCCGTAGATTATTTGCTTGGTAGCCCCTGCATACTCTATTTTCACGACGTATGAGGGATTGGCAGGGTCGCCATGTAAAGACTCAAGCAAGGGGTGCTATTTTATGTCCCTTTGAGTTAACAGTTTAGTCTGTTTCGTTATCCGATGCCTCAATAATAGACAGGAGTTACTTAACTCTATATATTAATTATATCAGGACCAGTGTTACAATATTGATATCTATGATATTAATGAACAATGATGATATCCAGTTACGTTACATTACCAAATATGAATTCCAATCAGGTCAGCGTGTATTGCTATAGTATGCAGATTATAAACGGTGTTATAATACTATTTAATAGTTACAATATCCTGTCGGTATACAGGGTATATATTTATACCGTTACAATTTTTAATGTTAGTTTTTGATAACCCTGTATTTATTTATTATAAAAATGCCAACACAGACTACTAAAGTAGATCCCCTTCTACAAATAAACTAAATTAACTAATAAAGGCATTCAATAGGAGAAACCACGAAAATACCTTTGTATATATGAAAATATAATATTTTAAAAATTTAAGTAAATCCAAACAACTTTTGTATCCCATTATAAACGGGCCACCCTGTACGGTCAAAACAATAAATACTTTAGGCTTTAGAGCAATCACAGCTTTCCTTAACGAAAGCCATGCCAGTAAATAGCTATATCAAGATTATATTTTCAAATTCGTAAGTGCTGGAAAAGTTTTAGGGGGATAGTTCAAGGAAAATAGGCAAATGTATGTATTAATATCATATGAGACATGAAAACGAAAAAAAGGTGTATGCTTAAAACTTAAAACCACACGAGAGAAGTGAACACTTCAACAAGGCGAGATCAATATTAAAAAACTGAATAATAATTAAAAGAAAATAATCTTGTAGGCGCCGAGCTTCGATCCCATTACCTCTCTCATGAGAAGCAAGTCTTATTTCATGGCTACGCTGCGGATGAAAGTACGTGCGTCAAAGCTGAATATAAGTATATAGAGCGGCACAATATATATTTATTGTTACATTGGCACCTAGGTATATGATTATTCGAATTAATATATTACAGGGACTAACAAAACATCAATATCCCTTTGGTCGGTTGCCAAGGCTGTCAATCACGGTTTCTCAAAGACGTTAAGCCCATCATTGACCAAAGATGATGGCTCAATAGTGGAAACGGCCAAAGAAAAAGCGAACATTCTTGCCGAAATGTTTGCACCAAATTCTACCTTAGGTCCTCAAGGAAAGACATCCCCATTTGTCCAGAGAGTAAATGCCTCAATGCCAGGTGGTATTTCGTCAAAGCGAAGTGAAACTAATACTCAAAAGCCTAGACACTAACAAGGCCGCACGGCCGGATGGCGTTGCCGTAATAGTGCTGCTAAAATAACAGCTCAAGTATGTAGGATTTTCTCCCTATCATACCGAACTGCATGGTGTCCTTCTAGCTGGAAATGCGCTCAGTTGGAACCAATCTCGAAGTAAAGGTTTAAAACGATTCCAAATGACTACCGTCTAATTGCCTTAGTTCCCATCATGTCTAAAGTCATGGAAAAACTGCAATGAGCAGGTCTTAAAATATCTCGAATCATCAGACATCATAAGCGATCGCCAGTATGGCTTTCGCAAGCACATATCAACAGGAGATAACCTGACTTTCATGACCAACCTGTGGACCAAAGCCGTCGAGAGTTACGGCGAATCTCTTCAGTTGCTCTCGACATCTTCAATGCGTTTGATAGGGTGGGGCATCATGGATTGTTAAGCAAATTGACATCATACGGACATCTCTCGGAGGAAATTAAAATCAATGCCGGAGTTCCTCAACACTGTCCCTGCTCTATATCAACGATCTCTTAGACAGGGCAAACAATTCAATTTACAGCTTTGCAGACGGCAGCACCCTTATATCCTCACTCATGTCGCGGACTCCAATGACCGCTGCTCATCCCAACGCGAGCGGAAAAATCATATTACTATAATGAGGATATGAACGTCCTCGTGGAATGGGATGAGGATAACAAAGGACAGTTTAACGCGGAAACGACTCAAGTAGTTGTTAGTTGGACACTAATTTGTAGCTAAAGTTAATTTATTTAATTTAATTAAGTATAAGATTCGTTTTTTCTGAGGGGGTGAGTTGTCTCTTTTATCAACTTTTCTTATAGGTTGGGCGCCAGAGTTCCTAGAGACAATGCGAACTAAATATAAATACTTAAAGATCAATAACTATAAAGATAAGAATATCAGAAATTTGCACTTACAATTCGTGTCTCACAGAGCTCTATCTTGCGATAAAATAAACAAAGGAAATTTAAAACAATAATATATTAATTTTATAATTAATTTACAAATATGAATGATGAAATTTGTAAAATTGAAATCTATATAATCAGATGTAAATATAACTTATGAAATTGTTTGAAATATAGTTTTTGAATAAATTGACTGGCAATGAGAATTAAAATTAATGTAAAAGATTTAAAAAAAATAATAAAGAAAGAGTTAGACGAAAACAGTGGTCTTTACAAATTTATTTCTCTTCTGATTGGCTAATACTTAGCTTGTCCAACTATCCTGTAACCATGCAACCTGTTCCCAATTTATGTTAATGGGTTAATCCAGGAGTTAAATGTTGACCGAGTGTCTGCTCCCTCTACAGGTCTGCTACAGCGACGTGGACGAACAATTGATGCTTGACAAGCCCGATGTTTTTTTCCAGCCAATTCGCGAATTTTGATTACATGCAAGAGAAAATAACCTAGTTCTAAGCCAATCTATATCGCTAATTAAAAAAAATATTATTCAGGAAATATCCTGTGGACCTCAGTTAGACGATTACACCGGAGGAAGTAATCAACAATTTGAAAATTTACTGGTTAAATCAGGTATAATCAAAAACTTAAATTACAATTTTAAGTTGAGCAAAAATTATAAATACTACTGTTACTCAAGATATTCTTTTTCTATACTTTAATACATGAAATTCAAAAGAAATTATGACTGAAATTTAAAATTCAAAAGAAAATGATGGAACTACGTTCCAAACAGTGGCTCTCGGCAAATCTGAATAAAAGATAATTGGAATTTAATGATAAATAGAAAAATAAAGGTACAACCTCTCTATAAACCAGTCTTATAACTCCAAATAAGTAATTTCTATTACTTTTTTTTATATATATGGCCCTTGGCACATAAACGATAATTGAGCGTAATTACGCATCAATTAATTAAAGATAAAGATAAGGTAATCACTATCTCGCATTGAGATAGGAATTTAGATAAGAGATAAAGAAAAAAAAACAGATAAATTTACACACGTGAGCTTAACCTCTTATTAATGTAAATTAGTGTCGATACATCAGTGTTGAGACGTGACAGGGCAAGTGCTAACAATTATATGCTTGATGTTACAAATAAACTGAAATTTTAATGAAATAAGCCTGAAAAGAAAAAATATTAATGATACTATCAGGGAAAATTCAGAGAAATTCTACTAAAAATTCAATTTACTACCTTTACAGGAATATATAAAATCCACTCTGAGAATTCCCCAAATAATACTGTTCAATTTAAATGAAAGTACGTAAAACGATGTGCGTGACCGCTAAACGATGAAATAAATACGTTCTCTGTAGATTTGGACTAAACCATTATCAAATTACATGAATTTGACTATATGAGATACGCAATTATCCACCAACAAATCGGTATCTTAACCCAACGGTCACTACAAAAAATTAAGATTATTGAAGTTGTAAGTTAATCAAAAGTGTAATATAAAAATACTAAATTCTTGCTTTAGCAGAATATGATTAAGGGAATCAGAAACAATTATTAATTATGTATTTAAAAATGAAAATACTAGTGAAATATATTGCAAGATGAATAAAATAATTCAAGATTAAATATCAGCAATCGCCCGATCAAGCGTCGCCACAAAGATAAAACGACCTTCTTTCAAAATTCAAGACATTCAACAAATTATGATTTTCGATGTTTTAATTGGATAGTGTATATCATGTGACTACCACTGTAGGGTACACGGCGTCAAACAAAGAAATACTCAATATATACTAAATATAGTAATCTGTATTAAATTAAATGCATAAATTGTAGGTATTAAATAGCGTACTACGCTCTCCAATTACCAACTACATGAGATAAGCCCGTTCCCGAATAGGTGTCGCTACCAAACATAGTAATCTACCGGGAAACAAATTCACAAATTGTAGGTATAAACCAACGTACCTGTGCTTCTTAAATAATCAGTTGCACGAAATAGACCCATTCGCGAATAGATGTCAATGGCGATTCATATCCCAAACATCGAAAATCATTTGTAATTAAATTGAATTTAGTGGAGCGAAATAAGCTAATATTTCGTTACACAGTTGTCTTCTAAAAAAAAGCAAACACCACAGGACCTGCCTTATCAACGACAGGGCAAACACTGACTATAGCCTCATCCACAAGCTTGTTGGGCATCAACGTAGAAAACGACCTACGTCTTGGCGTAATCACGTCACTAAAATCGCGAAGACAGTAGCACAAAAGCTAGGACTACTCTATAGAGCAAAAAAGTTGTATAAGGGCCCAGATAAGACCATCTCTGGAATATTGTGCCCATGTGTGGAGCTCAGCACCCAAATACTTTCTCAAAATATTAGATTCAATACAGAGGAGAGCACTCCGTCTTGTAGATGACCCAGAGTTGACTAAAGACCTTGATAGCCTCAAGTATCGAAGATAAGTGCCGGACCTATCTCTTTACTATCAATACTACTACGGAAGGTGCTTCAACGACCTGGCAGTTATGATTCCATCCAGAGTTGTGGCAAACAGAAACACCCGTCAGACACAAGCTGCTCATCATCATACGATTCAGTCGCGAACACCTAGGACGTCGCTGTTGCGGGACTTCTTTGCCTGGAAGGCTGCCTCGCCCTGGAATGGACTTCCGAGTAACGTCTTTCCGGAAAATTTCAACCTACAGCGCTTCAAGTCCTACGCCCACCGTCTTCTCCGCACACGCACCGCTCTTTAAGTGGTATAGGATTATCCTTTTGTGTGTGTGCCGAACATAAAAAAATATGGGGTAAGTTAAATAAAACTTTAAATATCTGATATCTCGTGTTAGTGTCAAAACTCGAAATGGGAAAAAGTTTAAATTCAACTAGATCACTCCGTATAAAAGCATCACCATTTGCATTGTACGGCTCTTGGCGGAGATTTTCGTCAAGTTATTAGCTTTTCTGCAAACAAAATATTCTTCTCGAAAAAATATTTTAAAACCTTAATTTTGGAAGCGAAAACTTCTTTAGGCGCGTTTTGCGTTTTTTCTTGGGCATTGAATTCAGTAAAGCCGTCACGCGTCACGCGTCACGAATCACACGTCACGCATCACGCCTCATGCTCGGAGCCGTCACGCTCGGATATATATGGCATGTTCCCGTATATGTAGAGGACATTTTCAGGAGATGTAGCCGGGGTAAAAAGAAGATCCTGGACAAAAACCGGACCCCGTGCCCCCTCCCATTTGGCCAGGGGATGGGGGAGAATAAAAAACTTAAATAACTAATTTCGGGAGAACGGAAAGAGGTGCGGGGCCGAAATTTTTATGGTACGTGCGCCCCATGGTGGGCCACCTTAGACCTGGCGGGCCACCTTAGACCATACGGGGGGGACTGGGGCTCTAATTTAAGGGGGGATTTTGGGGAAAATCCCGTTTTTTGTCCGTATTTCTGCAACGAAGGCTCGGATCGAAATTCTGACAAAAGATGACCCCGCTTGTTGAAGTTTTCACTTCTATCGTGTGATCTTAATCACACACAATTTTTTTTTATCAGTAAATCAATGCTTTTACATTTTTGCTCAAAAGTTCATTTTCTAGACATTTTCGAAACATAGAAGCATTTAAAGATTTTTTCCCCTAGAAATTCCCTATTGAACTGTCGTCTCGGTTTTTCGATCCTCGCGACTTTTTGGGCGCTAGATTGATCAAAAATTACTGCTTTTCCAAAAAATATAGTCGCCCAAGAAGTCGCCATTTCCCGATTCTCACCCATTCGAAAAATAGTGTGTTCAGCAGCTAAAATATTACTAGCTCCACTCATAATAAAACTACTTGATACTTGGCAAACACAGTACATAAAAGAAGAACCTAACAGCATTTGTAGGTTTGTGAGGTAATGAGTAAATTAATCAAAAACGATCAAAACTATTTATTTAACTGATGTGTTCTTGACAAATGTTCATTTTAGCAGAATATTCAGGAAAGTACCTACGCAACATCCTCAAATATTAAATATTTGTGTGAGTATTTTATAGTGATGGTATATGTGGGCATTTTTCTTACCTGAGAATTTGGAGAGATCTATCTAGCTGTGTTGGCAAAAATTTCAACTTGCGCTTTTTCCGATGATATTCCTTGTAGGCCACCCGCTCGTCTGATCATTTCTGTTGGGTTATGTGGACTAACTTGGTCAGCCATCCTCGATCTTGTTGTTTCACCTTTCCGTGTATGTTTTATGTGTGCTTCTAGTCTTACATTTAAATGACGTTTTGTTTTCCCAATATACGATCAAAAAATGCCTGGTCACTGTATAATGTAGGTGTTTGTTTATATAGTGTTTTAATTATTCCTAGCTTGTTTGCTTGAGGATGGTTTGACTGGAGGTTAGAATACTGGCCCGTATGGGTTGGTTTACTTAATCTATTCTTCCTACTGACGCGGCCTTCTAGAAACTGAAGACAGCAGTTAATGGAATTATTTACAGAATTGAGGTAACTGAGAAAGGGGTTTAACTGTCTATCAGTTCTATTCCAGAATATGGAAGTATCGTCGACATATCGCAGCCAGAATTTGGGGTTGATTATCCCGGTATTAATGGTATTAATTTCAAACCATTATACGTGCATATGCTCCTACCGGAGAGAGGGGTAAACCCATCGGTAAGCCATCAACTGGGTATAAAAGGTCCTGGTTCTATGTTTTTAGGAATATCCACAAAGTGTTTAGTAATCTTCATGAATGAAGGAGTTTTGCCGGTTAATTACTGGAAAATTTGGAGGAAAATCTACTTAACCATCTGGTTGCCGAAATTTCTGAGATAGTGATAGGTCTTAGTGGAAAATCATCTCTGTGAATTTTTGGCAAAATAAAAAGATGCGGTAGTGTGATCGATGATCCGGGATGTAGTTCTTATATTTATATAGTGTTCGATAGATGTTTCCTTCAATTCTATTGATAGAGTCACTAGATATTAATCTATATTTTTTTAACGAGCGTCTCATCGATCTTTTTGCCATATTCCTTGTCTGCTTAAGGAGTCTTGATATTCTCGTCCTTTTGTAGCTCGCTAATTGTAACTGGTTTGTACTGTATGGTATTGGCTGTCACTACTTCTAATTTCTCTAGACCGCTCTTATCTTCCAACGTAGTTCACCTGCATCTGGTCGATTCAGTTGTAGTGTTTTCACGAAGCTTGTTATGTCCAACATCGATGTCTTCTTGTGGGAATGGGCAAGGTTCAGAACTAGAGAGATTCCTGGAAGATAGATTTACGATTGTCTTTTTTATTCCTTTGCTAGTAATGCTGCTTGACAACAGTCATATTTGAACTCTCTCTTTATCTCTTCAGCTCTCTGGTTTCCTGCATTATTCTCGTATCTGTCACCTTTCTCCATTTATATGCACAAATATCTATTGGCGCAAATTAAGTCTAGGGTCGCATACATTAATGCTCTCAAGCATCTTTACAAAAAATCCAAGCTATTTGGATCTGGAGATTTAGGAAGCCATGGCTGAAGTCCTCCTCGACCTATCCAACGGTTGTTAAAATTTAAATTTAAGAACTCTGTCACCTATACACTGGAATGTGTATAGTGCGCATGGACCACATTTGTTTTCTCAAAAGAATTGGTATCTATTCTAGCAGCACTCTTCGAGAAATTGGCGCTACTATTATCCGTTTAGTTTTGCTGACAGAAACAAAAATGTTACTATCAAATAATCTCCAATAATGCCGGCTCACATATTTACTGAAAATCGCTCCTGAAAATTATTTGTGGATGCTCATAGCTGTTGCCTGGGTGGAAGTCAGTAAAACCGTTGCATTGCTTGCGCGAAACCAGTGGTGATGGATGTTGAATGGATAGAAGCCGGAGCCTTGGAGTATTCTGATTCTATTATCAATTCACTGACGATAGTCAGCTTCACACGTTCCTTCGATGAGCCCAAAAGGATAAAACAATCGAAGAAGACTAAGGCTTAAGCATAGTAAAAGCTACTAGCTTTCATCTTTCAGACGAATCACTGGGTTTAGTGGCATATCATATACGAAACTCAGTCGAAAAAGTTATTGCTTGGGTCGAAGGTCGATAAGTGATGCGCACTGCATAGAGAGTGTCTGTAAGATGCGAGCCTGAGCTGTTGTATGAGTGAAAGTCATTTCTAGTGTAGTCCGCTGGAGAGAGTAGTGAATGTTTGCGGAAACTTTGCTCTTTCTCTTTGGACGTTTTCTCTGATCTGGCTCATTAAAGAGAAGAACCGAACAGTCAGGCTTAAGTTTTTCTGGCTTATTGCCATCATAGCTCTATGGACTGAAGAAGCTGCTTTCGAAGTAGTAACTTGTTTCTGGCCAAAACGGAAGTTTTCCAACCTTTGGAACACGACTTCCAGTATATAAAGTAAAAGTACCCCGAGGGGAATTCCTGCAACCAGGTACTAGCTTGATGAAATTTTGTTTCTCAGCAACTATTCACTAATATATTGTTGCCTCTTTGAGCGCCTATCAAGTAGCCCTAACATTCCAGCACGGCCCCCTTTTTCTCAAATTCTCACTCTTATCATTGTGAATTTTGTCATGGATGTGATTCAAGACATGTTCCAACCAGAAATTGTGATATTTCTACTGGTGCTCTGGCTGTAGTGTGGATCCTCTTACTGATTCCCAAAGAAAACGGAATTAGTACTGGTATAATTTTCATATTTTATCGGGCATGACAACTCCATGAAATATCTGCATGGCATTAATTAACACCTTGCATGCAATAATAAGAGCAAAATAAATAATTGATGCCCTATTTGAAAGAGATAGTTTCTACTAGTGAAATGGAGTAGGTAAATTCCATATTATTTTGTTTAAATATAAAAATCAGCCTGGATGTGATTCAAAAGTTTCAACTGACAGTGTGATTCGTGCACATGTACATTCAAATACGATGATATTATATTTTAAATGCAATTTATAAAAATGTATGCTGCCTTATTCAAAGTAGCCTTCAGCCAAATAATTAAATAATAGGTATACTAAAACAATTTGAACACGGGTTTTGCATTAATTACTAACACCACAAAGTGTTAGTTATTAAAAATCACGATTTACATTTAAATTTTGAACTAATTGTTACCTAAAGTCAATTATGTCATATTATTCCCTATCAATTTCTTAATAAGTTGTTGTGAAAGTTAGCACATTTAAACCATGTGCTTCGAATTTATGAGATGCATATTTATCAATATACACCATAAATATTGGTGCTCCAAAAATGTCGATAAGTTTTCCCAGCATGTCCTGTTTTATATTATTTAAATTTTCCCTTCTATAAAATTCGGCGACTCAACACAATAGATAGAAAGTTTCTTTATTTATAGAAACGCAGATTTATCGCCAGTTTGGATACGAAGGACATCCCTAACAAGGTAAAATATGGCCCAGTCAGCGGACCTTTTATCCACCTGAGGGATAAATCTAAGGCTATTAATATTACATGAGGACAAAATGTGTAAAACTGTAAAGGTAATAAGCCGGGTAATATATAGAGTGAATAGATGAAAAATGCAGTTATTGAACCATATAAGGAAGTATGCTACATGCAAAAACTGCAAGGAAGTAAGCACTCTTTTGAACATTTTAAAAAGATGCAGCATATTTTGAATTGGAAAATTTTCCTTAGATCTTATACATCTTATATATCTAGCATCTTTATTTGGACACAGATTGGGTTGTAATCTTGTAATATTTTTAAAAATGTAATAAATCTGTTTAAGCTTTCATGTCACCGCGAGGAAACACTCGAACCAAACAACCTTGACGTCATGTAGCTCAAATTCACCGCCAAGGGATTAGTCAAGCTTATATCCTGTCTCTATCGCCCTCCTAAGCTTTTTTACAACACTAGCTACCATTTTTGACTCAATTCAGGTCGATCACCCTAATTCAGAAATAATCGTTCTGGGAGACTTCAATGCCTACAATACCAACTGGCTCAAACATCACAACAAGACAATGAAGTAGAGAAGCTGAAGCATTTGCCATCAGCTGCGGGCTTACTCAACTTGTAGACAAACCAACTCGAATCTCAGATAGGGGCGAATTCGCCGCCCTCCTGGATCTTTTTCTAACCATCAATTCTAACCAGTACGCAATTACAGTTGGTCCGCCATTAGGTACTTCCGACCACAAACTTATTACAACGGTATCTGTACTCTATTCTGAGACACCACTAAACCACCATTAAAACCAAATGATTATAAAAATTTCGTAATCCTCTGTACCACTTTGCATTCAAGAAAAAATATTCGGTAACCAAAGGTATTTCACTAATATTCGAAGAAGTCATCTAGATGAAGATCTAGAAGAGTTTATTGCTAACTTAATCAATAACAAAACCTATGATCTATACTTTCACGATAAGGAACATGAAAGGATTTTTGTTTTACACTTACAAGGAAAACTTCTCCACATCAACTCTAAATTATTAATTTGCTCAACTTGGCTGACTGATGTAATATCAGATAATGACAAACAAGATAAGATGAACAACAACGATTTACTCTATAAAGAGCAGCTACTATTGGCCAAACTTAGACAAGGATGTAGCCAACTACATCAATCATTGAACTATATGCCAGAAAGCTAAATATGAACGAAACCCAATTAACTTTGAATTTCAAAAGGTACCTATTGGGTCAAAACCATTTGAAAGAATTCATCTGGATACCATATCCATCTCTAAAGAAAAATATTTGACGGTAATTGATGGAATTGATTTTCTAAATTTTCACAAGCATATACAATACATGGGGTTAATACTGTCAATGTATTAGATGGACTATTGATATTTATATTTCACTATGGACTTCCACAAGCCATAGTTTGTGACAACGAAATTGAATTCAACAATAATTCATTTTTGCAAACTGCATCAATCGAGATTCACTTTACAACACCAAGAAATCCTAACTCTAATAGCTATGTGGAAAGATTCCATACTACGTTATTGGAACAAATAAGGACCAAAACGCAACAAAATGCTAAAGAGTCACTAAGTAATCTGGTAAAATATGCGTTGTTGCACTACAATAATTCAATCCATTCATCGACAAATTTCACCCCATTTGAAATAGTCACTGGACATTTTATTTCAAAAGATCCTTTTGATATTCAAGAAAAGGATATAGTCTCAAAATACGTAAGAGATCATAAAAGAAAACTGAAGGAGAAATTACAAATCTAAATGACAAATTTAATGCTACAAAGGACCAAGATTTACAAAAAGCTAATGAATCAAGGAAAACTCCCATATCTTTAAACCCCGATGATGAAGTTTATCACAAATAAAAAACTTGTGATAAGCTAGCAATGAAATATATGAAAGTCAATCCTGTAGCACAAACAAAATATAAAATTAAAACATCAAGATTCAAATATTTTAAGCATAATATAAAGAGACATAAAAAGTATTAACACTCTTCTTTCTCTTTGTATCCAAATGAAATTTACACTAGCTCTCTCATTATTCCTTCTTTCTTCTCTATAACCAATATATAACTGCATCTATTTAAGAACTAGCCAATCCCATTTTGCCTCTTCTTTTTAAGTAACTGTAAAATAATATCAAGCAAACATACGTTTGTAAGTTTTATTAACACTACTGATTTCATTGAATTTTCAAATACCTTTAAATCTCAACTAAACTTTATTACCACAAATACAAATGATACACTCATGTCCAACGAATTAATTAAACAAGCATGGTCATTATTGAAACAAATAGATAGTATATTGCAAGTGACTAATCCTAATATTAGGAACAAACGCGGTCTCATTAATATTGGAGGTACAGTATCTAAATGGTTATTTGGAACCCTTGATCACGAAGACGGCGAAAGGATCAATTCTGTGTTGAATTATTTAGATAAAAATGATCACCTTCTTATGCAGAAAATTAATGATGAATTATTCATTGCTAAAGATTTAATGACAAATACCAATCATACTCTTATTCAAATAAGATCTAATATTCTAGTAACAATGCAATTTATTACCAAATATCAAGAGAATATTAATGCAATAAACGCTTTGAATTTAATAATCAACTCTCTTGTTAGCCTATCTAAACAAGATTCATCCAATCTTTCTTTCGCTAAACGTTTTAAAGTCAATGATAAAGTAAATGACATCCCTTTACCGCAAAGACCAATACTACTAAACTTTAAAAATCTACATAGTTTTTAAAAGTTCTTAGGTATTCAACTTACCCTTAACAAAGAGAGAATAATCTTCTTGATTCACTACCCTTTGTTGAACCATGTTCAATTGCAATATTTCTTTATGTATCCAATTCCTATTCAAAATAGAAGCATACCACCTCCTCAACCCTACCTAGTCCTCAATGCAAAAATGAAGACATACCAATAAAGAGGAACCATGCGAGAAGATAGAAGACACCCACTATTGCAAGAACCACCTAGAACCTAATGAGATTATGTTGTAAGTATAGTTATCACAAACAGAGCCACCAACTGTAGCACTATACCAGTACAGTTTGATGCGCAAACAACCAATTAAATCACACCCCAATCACTACGCATATCACCGAAATCTGCCAGAATTAGAAACACAGTGAGCTACTTCCTGGATGCTACCTCATTTTCATTCCAGAAAGATGCCATGTAACTATTGGCATTCAAACGATTTCTGCAACTGAAACTACCCTTCTATCAGCCAGAGTCATCCAACTTTTGGCCTTAAATATGTTAAACCTCCAGGAATATCCAATTTCAATAAAACTTAAGTCAATGTACCTGCAAGAAATTAAGCACATAACCTCCATTGTCAAGAACCAGAACAAACGTGTTCTTCTCAAAGAGGATCAAACCTACCATTATCCATGGGTCTGGATTAGCATGTTCATTTCTGTTATTATTTGCATAATAACATATTTTGGAGGATGCTGTTATTACAAACTCAGCTACCCTACCCGCTTATATCCAGAAAGAACACGATGAAAGAAGAGGGAACACCTAGGAGAACCTCTCATAGGTTTTTCATAGGCGTGAGGAGTTACGTGGTGCCCCAATCCGTCCCTGGAATACAAGTCACCACAATACTATTTCCCGGTGCTTATCTCTTTCAATGACTCAAGTGATAAGATTAATAAAAATGCTGATTCCTATTTTTAATAGACATTATCTTCAGACAATTTGCTTAATTTAATTTTATTCGTAAATTATCTGTTGGTAAAATATCTTATAAACATTAAATTAGGAACTTATCTTTTAGACCATATTTAATCTTATGCTAATATTATTATTATTAACTTTTTATCAATATTGAATAATATAAATACGTTAGAAAATAGGGTAATATCATATAGTGAATTGTTAAACGTCGTAATGTTAGTATGCGAATCTGTATCCTTGTGTCAATAGATTCGCATTAGAGAACCTGCATAGTTTTATTGGCAGTCTATTACCAAGTATAATTTAAGCTGTGTTAATTAAATTTCTCATATTTTTGGAAACACAATTTAATCAACAACGTAACTTTTTTCTCTGTCTTACCGAAAAGGGATATAGCCATCTTCTTGGAAAGTCGCTCTAGTGCAACCTGTTCCAAAAAAAGGCAAGAAAACCACACCCTCAAACTATCGCCCAATTGCCTTACTTCCCATAATATCCAAAGTCATGAACATGTAGTCAATTAGCAACTGCTTAAGTAACTCGAGAACAACAGAATAATCAGCGATAATCAATACGGCTTTCGCAAAGAGAGATCGACAGGAGATATATTGGCTTATGTCACTCGAGCGAATGCGTTCGATATTTTGAAGCCATTCGACAGAGTTTCGCATGACGGATTGCTCAACAAACTGCCGTCCTTCGGACTGCCATCCTCTCTCTGCAGCTGGCTTGTCACTTTCCTTAAGAACCAATCTCTGCATGTTGCAATTGATGGACACATCCCAGACACATTCACCATTAACGCGGGCGTTCCTCAGGTCGCAATACTTTCACCAACTCTGTACCTCATCTATATTAATGATCTGATGACCGAAACGAATAACCCTGTTTACAGTTTTGCGGATGACAGTACCCTTGTCTCTCAATTTAGATCAGAAAAACCTTTACCAGCGACTGAGACTTATCACCAATTAATCAAGACCTGAAGAAAGTTCAAACTTGATGCGACGGAAATTTGGTCAGTTCAATGCAGCAAAGACCCAAGCAGCCACGTTTACCAAGAGGGTCAATACGGCGGGCCCTGACATCATTATGGCAGGATCGACCATTCCTTCATTCGCCTCAATCAGACTACTGGGTGTCTCCGTCAACAGGAATATGGCCTGGCATGACCACGTTGCTAACATCGCAAAATCAGCCTTCCAGAAGCTTGGTGCGCTATTTCGCAACAAACAAAACGGTATACACCGCAGCAGTTGCTCTTGCTCTACAAAGCGCAAATAAGACCGTGCTTAGAATATTGCTCACATATCTGGGGTGCCGCACCAAAGCTACTGGATTCCATTCAGAAGAGAGCCGTGCGCCTCGTCGGCGACCCGGAGTTGACCCGGAATCTGGATATTCTGGAACACCGCAGACATGCGGCCGAGATATCTCTGTTTTACAGATACTTTCACGGCAGATGTTCCCAGGATTTGGCAACGCCTGTCAAACAGTCACGACAGACGGCAAGAGCGCACCAGTTCGTTGTACAACTGGAAACACTTAGAACTTCGCTTTAAAAGGACTCCTTTGTCTAGCATACTGCATCACTGTGGAACTTACGCCCAGGACATCTGTTTCCCCCTAATTACAACCTACAACTATTCGAGTACCGTGTCAATAAACGTCTTCGAACACACATACCGCTCGTCGAGGGCCGTAGGATCTCCCTTTAGTGTGTGTGCCACTGCCATCAAAAAATTACCTCTCCCCTACTATATCATTAATTGACTATATTACGTAGCACATCAGCAATATTTAATTAATAAACTATGACGCCATTCGACTAAAATAAGTCAGCAGTTTTTTACATCGTTTCTGTCTCTTTTGCTACTTTCCTTGGTTTTGGAAATGCACCTTTACTATTGTTATTTTCCTGAAAAAGAAAATGGTGTATTGTGTATTTCTGAAACTTGAACTTGAATTTCATCTTTAATTTAATATTTACTTAATTTAGCATGTAAATTCTCCTCGAACGGTAACCTAGAAGCTTGCTACAAATGTCGCTACAAAGTTCGTAAATTACTAAACCTTAAAATCTTAACATATTTAGCAATTTGTGAAATTGCCACTAATTAAAAGTAGAACTTAATAGCACTTAGGAAACTAGCTTCGTTTATTGAAATATAAATTTAAACTCCCTTAGAGTCATAAAGTTCCAAAATAATTTCAAAATATAGCAGTCTCGGGATCCTTTATCCACCTGACAGATATTTCTGTATCTATAAATATTACATGAGGGTAAAATGTGTAAAATCATAAACAGAATCAAGAGGAAAACATGGGAAGAAAAATAAGGCCCACGTTGGACAGAATTATGAAAGCCGTTTCCGATGAGATAACTGAATCGAATAATTTCGAAGGGTGGTAGCGTTTCGCCATCGGATATAGGGCATGACAGTTCACAGATTATCAGAATTATTGAGTAGCGTTGAAATATTTCATTGATATCGCCTGCATTTTCAAATATATTTTAAATTTAAGGCAAATGATAAAATAGCCTTAAATGTATAAGCAGTTATGGGGGAAATAGGATGCATTGCAAATGTATTATTTATACAATAATTATTAATATTCCTGGCAGGTTAACGTCAGGCTTTAGGCCTGACTATGGACATGCTAAGCCACTAGCCAATAGCGATTTTGAGCTAAACTTACACAAGTGGACTCTAGTAGTAACTTGATAAGGCTCTGATTTGCCGCTTTCATTTGACCTTGAGCTATGCCCTGCTCTTGACTTTGGGATGTGCTTGAAAATATGTGCCTCAGTGGCGGCTCGTCGTACAAAGCAACTGAGGCTGGGCCTCACATGTAAAAATTACAATATAATCTAAAATGTTTATATAAATATTATAAATATAAAACATTTTTTGACTAATCTCCAATCATAAAAGTGTAAAAATACAATCAAAGTTTAAAATATTATCTTTTAAACGCTTAAATCGTTGCCCGACCGCATAACATGTCTGTAGTAAGCCCAGAAATTTTTGCCTCATACGTGTCATGCATTGCCGGTATAGTGCTACGCTTCCCACCCATTCAGTTGCACAAGCCGAGCTTTAAATCAGCGAATTTCAATAGTCTTATGAGGCGCACAAATTTGTTCTTGTATGGGTATTATTTTTAGCAGTAGCTTCCATGTTCCTGTTAGGGAGCATTTTTCGACATATGTTTATTAGGGAAACCATAGGCTATTTTACACGTGGAATGCGCTGTTAAATTTTTTTACACAAATTTCGGGACACCCTGTATTTAAGACCCAACAATCAAAATAAAGAATAGGTAGGTACTGCAATCCTTTGTTTCATAGTATTAGGGGTAGGTGCCAATTTGAAACTTGGCAACGTTTTATTGTCAACTTCCTCATCTTATCTGTTTTCTTATTTCTTCTTGAATGGTCCAGTGTTGTGTCAGGTGTCAGGTCGTCAGATGCTTATTCCTAATTTAAAACAGATCACGTCGATCACGACCGGTGGTTGATTTGTTTTTGTTTCTGATTTTCAAGGAGGATTTTCCGGTTTAAAAACTAATAATTCATACTGTTGTTTTGTATGGTTGTGTTATTAATAAGGAGGTAAGGTAAGGCAAGAGCCCTTACAACAAGGTAAGCTGATTTGTGTTTTATTTTAACAATGCAGTATTGCCATATCCGAGGCCATACCTACTATTACCAAGGTTTCATTTATTAAAATTATTTTTTGTTCTCGGTAGTGGGTTTTGCGGTTTTGTTTTCTTGTGTCTACTTCTAGGTATTTTAATTTAAAAATTGTGAGATAGGTTAAAACTCGAGTTAAAATGAATTCATCTCATGGTATTGTTTTGCATTTGCTTGAAACCCCTTTCTAGCGACGATTTAAAGTGTAAAAGCGCAAATTCTGGAGACTCGACTAACGCCAAAAATAACGGATTTTTTTGAGAAAGAAGGGTGGGTTGTCCGTATACTTCACGAGCGTTTCAAACTTGCTGGTATGATAATTATAAATTGCTTTGCGGAAGTTTATATAAACAGAGTTTGTATTGCTGGCTGTGCATTTTATTGGGTAAAGCAAAAAATTCATGGTGCTCAAATGATGGTTTCAGGGACTTATAAAATTTCCGTTAGTGCGGGATTCTAAAATTATTTTAATGAATTTGAATTTGTAATTTTAGTTTTAGTCTTTAGCGATGTTTTTTCTTTCACGGATGCACTGTTTCATGTGTTCCAAAAGAAGTCACTGTATATTAAGTATTGTATCTCTTAAATAAAAATTACACAAGCCCTCTTAAATACGAGACGAAACGACGAATCATTTAAACAGATTTTATATGGAGCTGCTTTAAGGACGTCAATTCCAATTGAACAACGAGATGGACGGGCAGGATTCACATTAACTGTGGATCAAGTTTTTGAAAAATATGAAGTATATATTACGATGTTTTAGACCCTATCTCATAATAAATTACCACTCGTTTTCGAGAGTTAGAAAAAAATCAGTTTATCACTTTAATGGACACTTCAAAATTGAAATCTTACTCCAAAAATTTTCCTCCCTATACATTAACTAACCTAAAAGACTTTTGCCCTAATATATTTGCTGATTCTCCAATACTGTATCCTGAGCTACAATTTATTTGGGCTAATGATGAATTTAAAGGCCTTGAATCACAAATTTTAATGGAAAATATTACTGAAAAAAATATCTTCCGAGAAGTATATAAACTATTTTCCTTAATAATAATAATTTCATTTACTAGTGTTTCGGTGGACCGAAGTTTTTCTTGCCTAAAAAGGGTTAATATCTATTTACGCAATTCAATGACCCAAAACAGACCTACAAATTTAGCATAGATTTCGATTGAAAAGGAACTGTTTAATGAATTAATGAACACGCTCTAACTAAATCTAGCTCAGTCGCCAATTGTAATGATAGTTAATTTATTTAATTAAGTATGACATTGTGCGCCATTTTGTATGCATGAGACTTGTTTTAATTTTCTTCGGGCGCTGTTCGATGTTCTCTTATTAACAGAGATTTTTATATTTTGGGCGCCAGAGTTCCTAGAAACAATGCGAACTGAATATGAAAACTTAAATATGAATAACTATAAAGATAAGAATATCAGAAATTTGCCCTTAAAATTCCTGTCTCACAGACCTCAATCTTGCGATAAATTAAACAAAGGAATTCAAACAACAATATATTAATTTTACAATTAAATTACAAATATGAGTGATGGTATCAGATGAAATGGAGATTAGCAATATAATTAAATTACAAATTTAATTGATGAAATTATTTGAAATAAAGTTTTTGAATAAATTGGCTAGCAATGAGAATGAAAATTAATGTAAAAGATTAAAAAAAATTAAGGAATAAGGCGATACCACTGGTCTTTACAAGAAACTAAAATTACAATGTTAAATTGAGCAAAATTAATAACAACTGCTACTCAAGATATCCTGTTCTTTACTTCAAAATATGAAATTCAAAATAAATTATGACTCAATTTTAAAATTCAAAAGAAAATTATGGAACTACGTTCCAAACAGTGACTCTCGGCAAATCTAAGTAAAAGGTAACTTGATTTAAATGGTAAATAAGAAAATAGAGGTACAACCTCTCTATAAACAAGTCTTATAACTCCAAATAAGTAATTTCTATTACTTTTTTATATGGCCCTTGGCACATAAATGATAATTGAGCGTAATTACGTCTCAATTAATTAAAGATAAAGATAAGGTAATCACTATCTCGCATTGAGATAGAAATTGAGATAAAAGATAAAAAAACAGATACATTTACACATGTGAGATTAACCCCTCATAAATGTAAATTAATGTCGGTACATCAGTGTTGAGACGAGACAGGGCACGTGCTAATAATTATATGCTTGATGTTACAAATAAACTGAAATTTTAATGAAATAAGCCTGAAAAGAAAAAATATTAAAACCAGCAATACTATGAGGAAAATTCAGAGAAATTCTACTGACAATTCATTTTACTGCCTTTTCAGGAATATATAGAATCCACTCCGAGAATTCCCCAAATAATACTGTTTAATTTGAATGGAAATACGTGAAATAATGTGCGTGACCGCAAAACGATGAAATAATTATGTTCTCTGTAAATTTGGACTAAGCCTCTTTCAAATTACATGAATTTGATTAATGAGGGACGCAAATATTCATATATTATATCACGAGAACTATGAATTTCATCGATTAAACTACGTTCAATATTTTGAGCATGATTTTTCTGGAAAATGTTGAATGCAAAATAATTTAATAAAAACCCGAGACCGCGAAGCGGTCGATGGTTTTTATTTATAAATTATTTTGCATGAAACTATTTGCCAAAAAGAAAAATCATGCGAGAAATATTGAATGAAGTTTAATTGATTGAATTCATAGTTTGAGTGGTATACGGCTAGATTATTTCCTGAATTAGTAACCTTGGTTACATATCCCAATGATGCGTTGACAAGGCCCGCTTATCAAATTCGACATGTAAATATTTCAAAATTTGACATTTTCTGTCACCTTATACCAAAATAATGAAATACAAATTTTAAAGAAAATCGGAGTTTTTAGCAATAAAAATCAATATTAGATCATTCAAACCATTTATAAAATATTGTTTTTTTCAAAAACCGTTAATGAAAATTGCAAGAATCAGCTACAATCGACAAAACGAAATCCAATATGGAGGACGCAGTTTAATCGCTGTTAAACAGGTCTAGTGCAATAATCACTTATCTAAACAAAATTTAGTCAGAAAATCGGGCTGTCTGATTGGTCCATTTTACGATGAAGGAAATAATCAGCAATAAATCGGTATTTTTACCGAACGTTCACCACAATAATTAAAATATACTGAATAATATGTAAGCTAATTAAAAATGTAATATAAGAATGCTAAATTATTGTTTAAGTCGAATTAGACTAAAAGAATCATGAACAAATATTAATTATGTATTTAAAAATTAAAGAATTAGTTAAATATACTGCAAGATGAATTTAATATTTCAAGATTAAATATTAGCACTCACCCGTCGAGCGTCGCACAAAGATAAAACGGCCTCGTTTTCAAAATTCAAGACGTTCAACCAATTACGCTTTTCGATGTTTTAATTGGATAATTTATATCATGTGACCACTACTATAAGTCACGCGGCGTCAAACCAAAGAAATACCCAATATATACTTAATATACCAACCTATAGTAAATTAAATTCATAAATTATAGGTATTTAATAGCGTATCACGCTCCCCAATTACGAGATAAGCCCATTCTCGAATAGATGCCACTACTAAATATAGTAATCTACAGTGAAACAAATCCACAAATTGTAGGTATAAACCAGCGTACCTGTGCTTCTTAAATAATTACTTGCACGAAATATACCCATTCGCGAATAGATGTCACTGGCGATTCAAATCCCAAACATCGAAAATCATTCGTAATTGAACTGAATTTAGTGGAGCGGAATAAGCTAATATTCCGTTACAACGCAATCGTATTATGAAGATATAATTGACAAATTTGCAAGCCTGAAGGATAGAAGAATCGATCTTGTATATGAAAAACTATAGAGTTAACCCAACCTTAGCATTTTCTCGACGGTTAAGAAGATCAAAATTTAGTAAGATTTGGTAAGCAATATATGTCTGATATAGTTTTTAAGATAAGTAATTTTTATTTTTCTAAATATAGGACGTAAATATTAATTTAATTAGTAAATAAAAATATATGATATGAAAAAAAAATGTTGAGAGCAATATTTTATATTTAAGTAAAATCAGATATATAATTTAGAAGCATCCGCTCTTTATTTTTTTAAATTACAATTTCATACATATTTTAGCGATATCGCGAATGCGCATTCAAAATATGTTTGCCTTAGGTGTGTTTTTTAACGACTTTTGGGTCAAAGTTTGGGCGCATTTGCTTCCTGCGGCCTATTGCCTCACCTGACGGTAAAGCCACGAGCCGCCATTGATGTGTATCAATGAAATTGAACTATACCTTACTATTCAATCCCCAAACTATCTCTAAAGTTAAGAACGGAACCCTAATACTGAAAGTTCATAATTTTTCAAATGAACCAATTTTATTACAATATACACTGAGTGATATTGAAAATACGCCCACCATCTTGAGGAGTCACAATTCTCTGTATTTAACATTGAACAAATAACAGAAACCACAGGTATTTTACAACACAATGATACAAACCATTTATCGTTCTTAAGAAAAATGGAGAATGGTGGTCGATTGTCCCAAAGTAAACATGAAAACGATATATACTCGACACCCGATTCCTAACATCTCTGATGTTCTCGACAGGCTAGGAAGATCCAATTATTTTACGGCACTGGATCTTGGGTCGGAGTTTCATCAAGTCGAAATGCATCAAGATCCAATTTCGAAGGCAGCTATTAAATACGAAAAGGATCATTTTTAATTTGATATTACATTTTGGTTTGAAAAACGCGTTCACCACTCCAACGCGTTATGGATACTGTTGTTTCAGGCCTCCACAATAATATTTGCTTAGTCTATATGGACAATATTATAATTTATTCCAGTTCTTTACAGGACCATATAAATAATCTTCGATAAATATTTCAATGATTAAATCAATATAGCCTAAAGATTCAACTGGATAAATCGGAATTTATGAAAAGAAGAGTGGAATTTCTCGGACTGGTTATAACCACCGAGGGCATAAAGCCGAATCCTACGAAAGTCCAAATAATAAAAAGTTACCATTACCCACTACAACAAAAGAAATGAAATCATTCTTAAAATTGACAGAATATTATAGAAAATTTATCAAGAACTTTGCCAAAATAACAAAACCCATAACAACCTGTTGCTAAATGCTCTTCAAACATAAATAGTTCCTCATGAATGACCTAATACTGCCACATCCCAACTTCAACAGACATTTTCTGTTAATCACTGATGCAATCAATTTTGCCATCGGAGCAGTACTGTGACAAGGCCCCATTGGAAACGATCTCCCCATAGTTTACGCTAGTAGCACCCTCAAAACCGCGAAATGTAATTATGCAACTATAGAAAAATAATTGCCAGTCGTTGTCTGGGCAACAAAAACTTTTCGCCCGTATTTGTTTGTAAAAGAAATTACCATACTTTCCGATCACAAATCGTTACACTGGTCATTTTCGATGAGACTATCTCTAAGTTAGAGAGTGGAGACTGAAACTGTCCGAATATAATAACGAGACTAAATACAAAAAAGGCACGCTGAATGCAAATGTGGATGCTCTGTCTAGGCCTCCAATAAGAAATAACCATATACATTATTTAACGCCATTAATCAAACTTATCATACCACCAGTACCAAACCTGACATGTCCTGTATAAAAGAATTCGAAAGTTATTTAGGGTAAGATCAAGTTGACGAATATTTAGGAAATCAAAGGAAATATATTTTTTTACAAAATTTCATCAGGAATTAATCGGCACCTACCAATTATGTAGTGTAATCCCCATTCGGAAAACAATCCTCCTTCGGTATCTAATATGGCTGAATCAGACAAATAGAAACTACCCAAAATAAATATAATTTCTCATTATATAAAAGCTACTCTAATCAAGCTACAATAACTGAAACAAATAATCAAACAATTCATACTTCACAAGAAATCTCATTTTAGGACAGGAATATTCGAAAAAACACCTTTTTTTTTATGGCAGTGGCACACACACTAAAGGGAGACCCTATGGCGCTCGACGAGCGGTGTGTGTGCGAAGATGCTGATTGACACGGTTCTTGAATATTTGTAGGTTGTAATTAGTGGGAAACAGATGTCCTGGAAGTGAGTTCCACAGTGATGCAGTACGCCAGACAAAGGAGTTCTGGTAAAGCGATGTTCTAGGTGTTTCTAGTTGTACGACGAACTGGTGCGCTCCTGCCGTCTGTCGGGACTGTCTGACAGGAGTTGCCAGGGGCGGGATTATGCGAGCCAAATCCTGGGAACATCTGCCGTGAAAGTATCTGTAAAACAGAGACATCTCGGCCACATGTCTGCGATGTTCCAGACTATCCAGATTCCGGGTCAACTCCGGATCGCCGACGAGACGCACAGCCCTCTTCTGAATGGAATCCAGCAGCTTTAGGGTATGCTTTGGTGCGGCACCCCAGATATGTGAGCAATATTCTAAGCATGGTCTTATTTGCGCTTTGTACAGCAAGAGCAACTGCTGCGGTGTATAGAGTTTTTTGTTGCGAAATAGCGCACCAAGCTTCTGGGAGGCTGATTTTGCGATGTTAGCAACATGGTCATGCCATGACATATTGCTGTTGACCGAGACACCCAGCAGCCCGATTGACGAGGATGAAGGAATGGTCGATCCTGCCATAATGATGTCAGGGCCCGCTGAATTGGCCCTCTTAGTAAACGTTGCTGCTTGGGTCTTTGCTGCATTGAACTGGACCAAATTTCGGTCGCCCCAAGTTTGAACTTTCTCCAGGTCTTGATTAATTGCTGTAATCTGCTGCTGTCTGCGGTGATGAGTCTCAGTCGCTGGTAAGGGTTTTTCTGATTTAAAGTGGGAGACAAGGGTACTGTCATCTGCAAAACTGTAAACAGGATTATTCGTTTCGATCAGCAGGTCATTAATATAGATGAGGAACAGAGTTGGTGAAAGTATTGCGCCCTGAGGCACGCCCGCGTTGATGGTGAATGTGTCCGAGATGTGTCCATCGACTGCAACGTGTAGGGATCGGTTCTTAAGGAAACTGGCCAGCCAGCTGCAGAGAGAGGCGGGCAGTCCCAAGGACGGCAGTTTGTTGAGCAGTGCGTCATGCCAAACTCTGTCGAATGCCTTTGAAATATCCAACGCAATCGCTCGAGACTCTCCGTAGTTTTCAATTGCCCTACTCCATATATGAGTGACATAGGCCAATATATCTCCTGTCGATCTCTCTTTGCGAAAGCCGTATTGATTATCGCTGATTATTCTGTTGCTCTCGAGGTACTTGAGTAGTTGCTGGTTGACTACACGTTCCATGACTTTGGAGATTATTGGAAGCAAGGCAATTGGGCGATAGTTTGAGGGCGTGGTTTTCTTGCCTTTTTTTGGAACAGGTTGCACTCGAGCGACTTTCCAAGAGGATGGGTAAATCCCTTTTCTGTAAGAAAGAGAAAAAAGCCTGGAAAAAACGGGTGTTAGTTCGTTGGCGCAGTTCTTTAGCACGATGGCAGGTATTCCGTCCGGTCCTGATGCCTTTTGCGTATCTAGTTCTTTAAGGATTTTGCGAATATCACGATGAGAAAACTTGACTTCTGCCATGGTGGTGTTGATGTTCGGTATAGTGGGGAGAGTCTTGCCTTGGGGCACGTCTAAGGTAGAGTGCGATGAAAACATTTTGGCGAGCATGTTTGCTTTTTCCTTGGCTGTAGTCGCCGTGATGCCACGTTCGTCCGTCAAAGGTGGGAGAGACGTGTTTGTAAAGTTGTTACTTACTGCCTTTGCTACCGACCAGAAATTCCTGGAACCACTGGGGCATTGCAAAAGTTTATTCCTGATCCTTTGATTGTGTTTGTCCTTAGTTTCGTCGATCACACGCTTGCACTCGTTTCTCGCTTCGATAAAATAATTGCGATTTTCAGCGGTCTGATTTTGCTGCCAGTACTTATAGGCTTGCTGTTTCCTTCCTACAGCTCTTTCGCATCTTTTGTCGAACCAGGGCTTTCCTTTTGATGGTAACTTGATGGAATTTGGGATGTATGCTTCCATTCCTGAGGAGATTACTTGCATGATCTCTTCGCAGCAGTCTGACGGGTCGTCAGTGGCAAAGCACACGTCGAGCCAAGGAAAATCTAGGTAGAACTGCCTTAGATCGTCCCAGTTTGCAGAATGCCAGATTTTGCGAGGCAATGGTGGATCCTTCTGTGTGAGTGGCAATTCACAAACCGTTGTAATAAGTTTGTGGTCGGAGGTACCTAATGGCGGACCAACTGTAACCTTGTACTGGTCAGGATTGGTGGTCAGAAAAAGATCCAGGAGGGCGGCGAATTCGCCCCTCTCTGAGATTCGAGTTGGTTCGTCTACAAGTTGAGTAAGCCCGCAGCTGATGGCAAATGCTTCAGCTTCTCTACCTTCGTTGTCGGTCTTGTTGTGATGTTTGAGCCAGTTGGTGTTGTGGGCATTGAAGTCTCCCAGAACGATTATTTCTGAACTGGGGTGATCGACCTGTATTGAGTCAAAAGTGGTAGCTAGTGTTGAGAAAAAGCTTTGGTAGGCTCTATCGCTCGGAGGGCGATAGAGACAACATATAAACTTGGTTAATCCCTTGGCGGTGAACTTGAGCCACATGACGTCAAGGTTGTTCGGTTCGAGTGTTTCCTCGCGGTGACATGAAAGGTCGCTTCGGACAAAAAGGCATATTCCGAACTTATATCTAAATCGGGTATGTAAGTCGTAACCAGGATAGAGGTAGTTCACTGTTGTTGTTGTAGAACATACTTGTGTTTCTGTAAGGGCTAATATGTGTGGTCTATTTGCTTGTAGATGTTGGTGTACCGAATTTATGTTTGTATTTAGGCCTCTTATGTTGCAGAAATCTATTCTAAATTGGTTCGGTATCTTTGCTGTCTGTGAAATGCGGAATGAAGGGCTCCCAGGGCCACCCAGCGCCCGGAGATCCGAATGGCCGGGGAGATTACTTCCGGAATATTTTGATCCTGGAAGCACCATCATGTCCATATATTCCTACTGTGGAACCCGGGACCACCAGCGCGGAAGCGGAACGTGATTTGGGAAAACCACTTAGCGCTTCCCAATTCTGAATTTATTCCCTAAACAAATTATATTCCGTTATTCATCTAATAACAAATATCAAAAAACTATAACAAAAACATCTGATGATGAAAAAGTTAAATTTTGTATTCAAAATAATCCAAATCCACATGGTGTCATCAAAATTAATCAAGTAATATATGCCACCCAATAAGTATTGTATCTACTTTAAGAAGTTCTTAACATGTTAAAGGATAATTTTGATAACAAGGGATATACATTACTAATTTCTAACAGTTTGGTAGACATTCGAAAGGAAAAAATTAAACTATGTAGCGAAAGCTAGCGAAATATTAATTAATTAATTATGTATGGCGTTAGGCGCCATTTTGTAATGAAATACTAGTTTAAATTTTTTCTTAGTAAATGATGTTCGTTTTGAGACTCGTTTCTATTTTTTCGGGGGGTAGGTCGTCTCTTTTATTAGCCGTAATTTTTTGTGGGCGCCAGAATTCCTAGGCACAATGCGAACTGAATATGGATACTAAATATAAATAAATATAAAGATAAAAAGATCAGAAATTTTCCCTTATAATTCGCAATGTCTCACAGACCTCTATCCTGCGATAAATTATTAAAGAAGTAAATTAAAAACAAGTTATATATTAACTATATAATTAAATGACAATTATGAATAATAAAATTATTTGAAATGGAGTTTATCGATATAATTAAATTACAAATATAATTGATGAAATTATTTGAAATGAAGTTTATCTGATGAAAATTAAAATTAATGTGGAAAAATAAAAAAAAGGAATGAAGCGTTATAATAATTGGTCTTTACAATATGTTTATCTTCTGATTGGCTAATATTTAGCTTGTCCAATTATTCTGTAACCATGCGATCGTATTGGGACCTCCACTGGAAGCGTTTCTGCCTTTTCCCAAGTTAGTATCTGTTGGGTTTATCGAGGACTTATTGGTTCACGAAGTATTGGTTCCCTTAAAATAGCTTGGTACAGCAAGTGGACGAACACCTGCTACTTGCCAAGCACGGTGTTTTTTTCCAGCCAATTCGGGGGTATTGAGTACATGCAAGAGGAAATAAACTAGTCTTAGACCAATGTATATCGCTTATTAAATAATATGCAAGGAAATATCATGTGAGATCAGTGACACTGTTAAACACATGAGGACGCAATCAACAAATTGAAAATTTACTGGTTAAAGCAGATATAATCAGAAACTTGAATTACAATGTTAAGTTGAGCAAAAATTATAAATAACTACTGTTACTCAAGATATATTTTTCTTTACTTGAAAATATAAAATTCAAAAGAAAATAATGACCGAAATTTAAAATTCAATAAAAAATAATGGAATGACGTTCCAATTCAGTGACTCTCGGTAAATTTAAATAAAAGGAAACTTTAAATTTGATAATAAACAGAGAAATAGAGGTGCAACCTCTAACAATGAGTCTTGTGACTCAAAATAAGTAAGTACTATGACTTTACTTAGGCCCTTGGCACATAACTGAAAATTGCGCCTCAATTTAATTATTAAAGATAAAGATAATATAATCACTATCTCGCATCGAGATAGAAATTAAGATAAAAGATAAAAACCAGATAAATTTACATATGTGAGATTACCCTCTCATAAATGCAAAATAGTGTCGGTACATCAGGATTGAGACTAGGCAGGGCAAGTGCTAATAATTATATGTTTGATGTGACAAATAAACTGAAAATTTAATTAAATGAGCCTGAAAACAAAAAATAGTAAAACCGGCATTACTGCAAGGGGAAATACGGAGAAAATCTACCGAAAATTCAATTTACTACCTTTGCAGGAATATATAGAATTTACTCCGAGAATTAACCCAAATAATACTGTTCAATATGAATGAAAATACGTAAAAAATGTGTGTGACCACTGAACGATAAAATAGTTACGGACTCCTTAAATTTGGACTAAGCCTCTTTCAAATTACATGCATTTGATTAATGAGAGACGCAAACAATCACCAATAAATCGGTATTATTACCCGAACGGTCACGACAATAATTAAAAAATATTGAAGATGTAAACTACTTAAAAGTGGAATATAAAAATGCTAAATTCTTGCTTTAGTCCAATAAGACAAAGCGAATCATAAACAAATATTAATTATGTATTAAAAAATTAAAGAATTAGTTAAATATATTGCAAGATAAATTAAATATTTCAAGAATAAAAATTAGCACTTAGCCGTCAACGTCTTAACACAAGATAAAAGATCTCGTATTCAATATTCAAGACGTTGGACAAAATTATGCATGCCGATGTTTTATTGGCTAGTTTATCACATGTGATTACTACTATAAACCACGTCGCGCCAAGCAATAGAAATACCTGATATTAAATGTAGTAATCTATAGTAAAATAAATTCACAAATTGTAGGTATAAAATAGCGTACTGCGCTCCTAAAATCGCTAACTACCGAAATAAACCCATTCGTGAACGTCACCGGCGACTTAAATATTAAATATCGAAAATCATTCGAGATTGAATTGAAATTTTAGTGTAGCGGAATAAGCATCTATTCCGTTACAAGTATATCATGAAACAAAAATATCGCATATATTGGCCTAGCATTGAGAAAAACGTACAAAACTACGCTAGGACTTGCGAAATTTGTAACATCAGTGAATATAAAAGGAAAGCATAAATTTGTACTTTCCATATCAAGCACAATCGAAACAATTGCCCAACTATAGCAAGTTATTTAGTAAATACAATTACTTTGATTTTTAAATGTGTCGATTTTTTGAAGGAAGGTAACTAAAGTTTCGAATCTGCTGAATTTGAAAATGATTAACCTTTTCTTAGAAAGTGTTAGTTTTCGAAATATGATTTAAAAAATAGTAGAGTTTTTACAATTTTTAACTTAACTTGAAGTACGTTTAGAAGACCTAAAATGTATTTTATGTAAGAAATTGGAAATTTCAAAACTCATTGAGTAATTTCTGCTCTATTAAAGAGTGGAAACCGTAGTTTCCTATCGTATTTGGTTATATTTTTGAATCACGTTTTTTTGAGGGTCTGTAAGTTTAAACCTTTTTTGCGCTATATTTTTGTGAAAAACTGAAAATCTAGATCGACCAGGTAGAATGTAATGAATTTTTCTTTATATGCTGTAACGAAGTTACTATATTTTTAGGGGAATGGTATGCACTACGGATTAACTTTCTTACTTTACGTGCTATTAACATCATTCTTTTTCATAAAATATAATTGAAATATGCTAAATTCAATTCTATAAAATATTCCGTCGCCAAAAGCAGGGAAATCGGTTTTCACTTTTCCGTAGTTCTCGTGCAGTACCAGTAGAACGTCGCGATCTCCGTCGCATCACGCTGCGCGTGAGGTCCCCACCTATCGGCCGGCCGATGATGCGATCGCGGCGATCCCCACTACGGGTCGAGCTACCAAAACCGGGCCGCATCGCGCTAAACAGGCAGTACCCACCCGGGGTCCTCGAGTCGGCAGTCGAGAGGCAGTCTAGTCCGCAGCATGGCACCGAGCAAGCAGCATACCCCACCAGTAGGAGACACCGCCGACCAAGCCCAGCTCCAGACAAACCGGGAAGGACCGACCGACCGAGCAGGTAAATATCCGTATTGTATGTACCGTATTCCTGGTCCGTGATCCTTTCCCTATTGGCAAGTGGAGTAATCTCGGCCATCATGCCTTGGCAAGCGGAGTAATCCCGGCCATCCTGCCTTGGCAAGCGGAGTAATCCCGGCCTACCGTAGTATTCCCGGCTCCCCTATTGGTAAGCGGAGTAATCCCGGCCATCCTACCTTGGCAAGTGGAGTAATCCCGGCCATACCTATTGGCAAGTGGAGTAATCCCGGCCATCCCTGCTTGGGAATCCCGGTTGGCAAGCGGAGTAATCCCGGCCATCCTCCCGTAATAATCCCGGCTCCCCTATTGGCAAGCGGAGTAATCCCGGCCATCCTGGCTTGGCAAGTGGAGTAATCCCGGCTAAGTATCCTTCCAAACTAAGTCCATCCAGGCTTCACGTCCGAGTTAGGGAACCGTTCTGCTGAACCGACCGTGTCATAGAGCTGGAGCTATTGAGACCCGTATACCGTATTTATCGTAGGGCTTCCGTACCGTATCTACTGCCACACGTACCGTAGGGCTTCCGGACCGCTACAGTTCACCGTATCTACTACCGCACTTACCGTAGGGCTTCCGTATCGCTACAGTTTACCGTATTTACTGCCATATTTACCGTAGGACTTCCGTACCGCTACCGTTTAACGTAATTGCTAACATATTTTCCGTAGGGCTTCCGCACCGCTACAGTCTACCGCGCGATTAGAGATTTCGATTATTTTGCTACCGTTTGAGTTTTCTTACGTATTACCGGGTTGGGTCGCTTAGAATAAGTTGTCCAATACTTTTAGCTATAAGAAAGTTAGGTTTATACTTACAGTCTGATAAACACGACCATTATTTTGTTTACACGGAGTGTTTCATTTACCAGGGACCGATTCCGATTATTTAAAAACCGAACCTTGGACAACCGTTTCTCCACTGTCTAAAGGCTACCCGATAGGCGAACAGCGATCCCCTTTGTCGCTGTAAATATCAAAGGGGTGGCGCCCGAGAAAACCGAAATACAGGAGGTAGCAAAATGTAAGTAAAGGGCGCCGTTACAATGCGATAGCAAGTTAGTTAGTAAACACATCTTCTTTGATTTTTAAATTATTCGATATTTTGAAGGAAGGTAACAAAAATTTTATATCGACAAAACGATTTTTTTAATTATCTGGAAAAATAACATTTTCTGATTTGGTAGTTCTAGTTTCGAGCCTGCTTAATTCGAAAATGTTTTCTGTTATTTGATATTTATTTTTATCTTAAAAGAAACTTTATTTTTCAATAGGAAGTTTTTTGTTAGGTATTGTAATTGATTTCTTCAACACATTTTTTTTAAATTTTAAGCATCCTATGATATTTTTTAACTTTAAATTTTACGTTTTCTTATATAAAAGTTACTTACTCAAGTACTTGAAGCGTTCTAGTATATTTTAGTTATCAGATGGATATTGATATATGACTTATGGACATCGGTATTTTTCATGTATATTCGGTATTTTTTATTATTATACATTGAATATTATTACGACCAAAGCGTCCATGCATTGCTTCTTCTTTGGATTGGATCAAAATTATCGTACCGATAATTTTGATCCAATCGGTCTGAACCCATCAAATATTCCCGGCTTATTCTGTTTACCTTTTTACACATGTACCCTTGTGTAATTTAATGGCGAAAGATACGCTCGTTTTGCGAATAAAAGGCGCACAGACTCGGTAATATTTTAGACTTGTTAGACGAACCCTACGTACGTAAACTGGCTATCAATCTCTGTTTTCGTTCATTAAGCAGAGTGCGCTTAATTTTGAAACAGGGGAAAACGAATCTTTAACCTAGGAAATATATAAATATACCATTATTTAATCCACTCTGCTAGATGGAATTTTAATGAATTGATATCACATTAGATTAAATATTTTGTTTCACTTTTTAATGGTATATAAAAATAAAAATAAATGCACATTATGTGACGAAATTTTGTCCGGAGAGGATATTCCATCCTAAATGCAGGATCTGAAAACCAGATGACTTCTAGTCCACCTCTGCTTAATTTAAAGAAATTTTGGTGTCAGTCATAGTCTTATGATGAAAATTGTTCTTCATTATATCCTCAACATGTCGGCATTAATTTAATGATAATAACCATCCCATTTCATTTAATCTGAAGCCCCATTATTTTTTCCTATCCACCTCTGTTTGCTATTTATTCGGCTTGGCCTGTTTATATTTTATGCCTTTATACTCTCATACAGTAATATTGATGGTCGAATATGCCGCCCCCGGTTAAATGGAATTTTGTCGAATTGGATTCAACTCAAGCAACTCGATGATAACGAACCAAAGCTAAAAAATAAATTTTGTCTGAGCCTTTTCAATACATTTTTGATATCCGGAAAAGAAATATTATATATATAATAATTTAATGTATTATCAATAACAGCTCTTTATATAATGTAAAGAGATAACACTTTCCTGTGCAGGTTCCTTAATGGAAATTATACTCGAATTTAAATTAGGTAGTTACCATGTAGTAATAATTATTTAAATCGAAATTAATATTGTCACGTGAAGAACTGCTTGTTACAGTAGATCGGTACTCTTTCATTTTGCCTAATGCAGATAGTGATGGAGAACATGAACTCGCTACATTTAAAAATAACTGTACATCTATTGGTGACTCGGAATAGTATAATAATCAAAATAGCGTGATGCGCATGTCTCTTTGTTAAAGAGCGACTTATGGTGACGGATCCTTTTAGAGTCAGGTTGATACATTAATTTAAGTTTACATTATTTTATTTAATATTCAAGAGGTTTGTTTCGTTTACTATATATTGGTATAATTGAGTTGACTTGAATTGGCTTTAAATGCACTATTAACAGGCTTGTTGTATGGACGGACCATTCAAGGGGCTTCTCCTTTGACGTTACAATTTAGCACTGTGTGAACGGGGGTGTCTGAGTTTGTTGCCAGGCAGGTGTTTGCCTTTAATGTGTTTAAGTAAACATTTAGATAATAAACGTAATAACTATCTTTTTCACTTTTCAGTACCAAATTAAATTGAGTGTGGTTTCAGTTACTTGCATGATTAATTTACACATGCCCCCTCTATATTAGCATTGGCCCCCAATGCTCATATACATCTTTCTCGGATAAAAAGTTCAAACCTCATTTCTAATGTGTGTAAAAATAGAAATAAAATAATCTCAAAGATTAAAGATAGGTTCCCAGTTCTCAAAAATAACTTTTAGAGTTAAAAAGTTAAAACAAAGATTTCTAACGACTGCAAAAAGAAGGGTGTCCTTAAGGATTAGAGAAGTATATCGCACTATTACCATTGGACACTTACGCTCACCCTTACTCAGTTCAGAATGTGAGTCACCACTTGTCTGCTCTGTATCATCTTCGACATTAATCATCATTCATCGGTTCAATGTTTGGTGCGAACGTTATTGTCGTTGCTTGGTCGTCAGGATGTTGCAATGCATCGAAGTTTGAGGTTCTGAGGTATTGGCTCCATTATCTTGATTTTATAGCAGCTAGTCGCCTGGTTCCTGTTAGAATAATAAGATCGATTGGAAAGTGTGCCGATTTATTTGTATATTTAGCCTGGTAAAAATAATTTAAAAACAATTCTGAAAATATTTGGAACAATATTTAAAACATCGGATGTTTATAAACTTGTAGAATTATTTACAGTTTTTGATGTCTTTAATTGTAATAACCTTAATGATGATTTGTTCTAAATATATAAAACACTTTTAATTATTATATCTTCTCCCATGGTACTCGTATTTTCTGAAAAAACTGATAGTTGATTAATAATCTGACTAATTTTTTCGGTGTAAATTAACTCTCACAAACTACTACACTAAATTAACTAACGCTGGTGTAACTCTAGTTAGCAAAATGATAATCTTTTATAATTCATGTTTGACTTATTACTTATATTATTTCTCTGTCTGGTTAATTTTGGGATTGGTGCTAATGACTGGCTGGTCTGTCTAAATGTGCATCAAACATGATCTGCTTCTATCTGCAGTACGTAATTATGCTCTGTTTCAATCGACTTTATTTCCATATTTTGTAGTAAATTGGCGTATTTAAGTTTATATGAATTTTTATATGAATTTAAGTACACTATTAATTGACATGTTCTAAGCACTGAGCAAACGGAGGAGGCTTATGTTTGTTGCAAGACTGGTGTTCGCCTTCGCACTTGACCAAGTAGTCGCTTATTCGCTTGGCGCACTGTTTTGCACTAAATTTGTTGACTATTCACTTCATGTTTCTAAAATTACCTTTAGATAATAAGCTTAATCTTTTTTTCAAAATCGAGTACCGAATTCAAATGAGTGTTCTTTTTGTTACTTGGATTTTAAATTCGCACATGCCCCTCTTTATTGGCATTGGTCCCCAATGCTTATAAACATCTTTCACAGTTGAAAAGTTTAAACCTCATTTCTGATGAGCGTAAAAATAGGAAGAAAATAATCTCCTAAAAAAAATAAAGATTGGTTTCAAAAGTAGCTTTTAGAGTGAAAATTTTGAAACAAAGGCTTTTAAAGACTGTAAAAAGAAAGAAGGGATCCTCCTTAACGATGAAAGAGACATATCGCACCATTACCATTAGTCACCCACACCCACGCTGACCCTTACTCAGTTCAGAATAATTGCTGTGGGTCTCCACTTGGCTGCTGTGGATGATGCTCGATATTCATCATCGGTTCAATGCTTAGTGTGAACGTCATTGTCGTTGCTTGGCCATCAGGATGTTGCAATGTATCGAAGTTTGAAGTTCTGAGGTATTGGCGTCATTGTCTTGATTTTATAATAGGTGGTCGCCAGGTTCCTATTAGAACAAAAGCATCTGTTAGAAAGTGTGCCGATTTATTTTCATATTTAGCCTGGTCCAAATAATCTTAAAAAACTGCTCAGATTATTTGGAACAATATTGAAAACATCAAGTATTTAATAACTTGTCTAGTTATTTACAATTTTTGATGCCTTTAATTACAATAACCTCAATGATGATTTGCCTTAAATATATCAAACAATTTTAATTATTATCTCCTATCTCAGGGCACTCGTAATTTCCAAAAAAAAGTGGTTTAATAACCTGACTACTGTGTACTTATGTACATTTCTTCTGTCTTAGATTGATGTATTTAAGTTGATTTCAATTTAAGTACACTATTAACGGACTTGTTTTAAAGAAGGACATTAAAGGGTCTCTTCCTTACATCTACAATTTGTATACTAAAATTTGTTGAATATTTACTGAATGTGTTTAAATAAACATTTAGATAAAAACCATTATACATATTTTTTTGAAGATCGGGTACTAAATTCAATTGAGTGTTCTTTTTGTTAATTTGACTATTAATTTACCCATGCCCCTCTCTATTAGCAATGGTCCCCAATGCTCAAAAACAGGTTTTAGAGCTAAAAACTTAAAACAAAGGTTTTTAGTGACTTTCAAAAAAAAAGGAATAGAGCCTCTTTCCTTAGTGATTAAAGATGCATCCCGCACCATTACCATTGGTCACCCACGCTGATGGTGCTCGATCGGTCCCAATCTCCCAATGTTGGTTGCTTGGCCGTCAGGATGTTGCAAACAACATCGATAGAATTGTTCAGTTAGTAATTCTGAGCAATATTTTCTATATGAATAGGGCGGGGGTTCCGGTGAGTTGAAGAGGAAAATGCGTCAGAAGATACAAATACGCTGTAATTTTTTTCCACTGATGAAAATGGTTTTCATATGGTTTTAGTTATGGGTATACTAAGGTTAAGTAAAAAAAGTCTGCCTGATTTGTAAGCATATCAAATGCATCTGGCAATTGAAAAACTGATTTTCTTTTTTGTAATTTACTTTTAATTATTATCGTCTCTCCCAGAGTACTCATAGTTTCTGTAAAATATGATAATTGAATAATAACCTGACTACTTTTTTCGGTATAAATTAACTCACACAAACTACAACCTTCCGCTGGTGTAACTCTAGTTAGTAACATGATTATAGTTTAATATTTATGTTTTACTTATAATTTATATTATTTCTCTGTCTGGTTAATTGTGGGATGAATACTAATGACTGGCGGGTCTGTGTAAATGTGCACTGAAAATGATCTGCTTCTTTTGCAGTAAGTAAATATACTATGTTCCAATCAACTTTATCCCCATATTTTGTACATGTCTGCTGTACTGTATTTTTCTGTCATGTCTCTATAGTGTATGTTTTAATATTCTATGCTTCCTCGTTTTATGTTTCCCATCCTATTCTTTCTCAATTTGTTTCCTTATCTTATGTTTTCTTATTTTATGTTTCCATATTTTATACGTGCTCATTTTAACTTCTTAGATATATTTGCAGCATGTATCTTTGTTTATGTCTCCTTGAGCTTCGGCTTCCAATTTTTTTAGTATTTTCAAAAATATTTTTTACTTTTTATATATAATTTGTAATCTTTGATCCATTGTTCTTTACTTCCCCCTGGTTCACTTTTATACTTGGTTTTAGTTTGTTTCACCTCTTTCCTTGGATCACCTTTCTCTTTGGCTTTCCCCTTGGCTCAGTGCGATGTATTTCCTAGTGTATCGTTTCTTTTAAAGGTTTTGCATCCTCCTTTGTCTCTAATTTCTTTATAGTTTCTGGTTTCTTCTTAGCTTCTTTTTGTTTATACTTCTTTCTTCTAGTTGTGTCACAGGATCTTAGATAATAGTAGGTATTGTATTACTTTCTCTATGTTTAGCAATATTATTCTTTAATACTATAGTTTAATCTCTCCACATAAACGATATATTTATCTTTCTCTGCCTTTATATACTTTTCATTAAGCTCTAATTTCATCTCTGATTTGCTCACATCTATTTTGTTGTCGAAGTGTTTGGTTCTGATTTTTCCTGTACCTATTTGAGGCAATTGGATTCAACATATTTTTATAGGTCCTGTAGATGTATACTTATTTCTTAGTTTCTCTTTTATTTCCGCTTTTGAAGTTCTCTGTAAGGAATGTAACGTTCTTACTTACGTTCAAAATTATAACTCTATACTCTAGTATGTTTGTTACATTTTTCTATATCTTCATATTATCTAAAATTTAATTTTTTATTTTCTATTTTCTTGTTGCTTCTATTTTCCGCAGTCTAGGAATGATTTTCACTATTATCCAAAGTATTTGTCACTGATACTTGCGTTTTTAACTTACACGGAACTTTTTTCCTTGTCATCCTCTTTTTGTCTCTAATGTCTCTATATTTTAATTGTTTATTCCTTGTCTTATATTATGCTATTGCCACTTTTATACCTCAGATAAATAACTGAAAATACGAAGGGTATTTTACATAATTGTCCTTTGTGTCTTCTTGGTTTTTAATATTATCAGAATCTGTTGATGTCTCCTCGGTCCATGGATCCGTCGTATGCCTTGAGCTTAATTTTTTTTCTGATTTTTATAATTTTCTGGTCCAAACTATCTCAGAGATATGGCATTATTACTTTGTCACGGAATATAGACTAAGCCAAAAATCCAAAAATTTTAAAGATATGAATGAAGGTATTGTAATAAATAATATATCTAATAAGATATTAAATCATAAAGTAATAATAATTCAAACAAAATATTGCTGGATTTAACTTCAAACGAAAATATTTATTTCAAAAATTATTTTTTAAGTTCAGGAGGAAATATTTAAATTACAAATTTTGTGGAAAATATTTTGGAAAAAATTTAAATTTAGAAGAAAAAATTGAAAAACGTGATATTTCATGACAAGATTGAGTTCATTTGAACTTACAAAATTTGAGGATTATTTGGAATATTTCAATTACAGAGTGTAATGTGAATGTGGAGCCACCAGTAGAAACATCATTTTTAGATATATCGAAAACTGTAGATCAACCTTCTTGTTCTCTGGTGGATGATACATTCAAAACTTTAGTTCATCCTTCTTATTCTTTGATGGATAAACAAATACATTTTTCAAATGTATCAAACGATATATTTAGTGATCATGATGATTTAATACCTTGTAGTTAAAAAAGTCCCGCATTACATACTTCTTCAATTTTCTGCCATAATTTGCCTTCCATAGCGAACAATTTTTTTATCGTTAGTAATTTTGTAGTTTCCTGCGGGCAAAATAGTCCGAATCGCTCTAATGATAGCGATTATTTAATGCAAAAAAGTCCACTTCAAACTTGAACGTAATAAATATCCTGATACCGCAGAAATAAGAAATGTGTTAGAAGTTGATTTAAAATATTTGAATATATTACATAAGCAACATAATGAATTTCCTTTCTGCCATGAAAATTATAATTTGATGGCTCCAAAATAAGTCAAGCTACCCTTAAATGGGGCGGAACTCCGCCCGCAGAAACGATCCATTCACTCTTGAAGACGCGTGATGTAAAACTCGGCACCAATGTTTGTAACACTCAGAAATGTTGAGTGAAGAGAAACTGCTACAGAAATTAATCTTATGGATCTTATTGGGTATGGAAAAAAATTTAATTTTGAAGATTTTTTTTTCACCGAACCTCTATGTCAGGAAGCACAGAAATCAAAATGACACACTTCAAAAATGTCTTGAATGTGTACGGGGGTTAAATTGGCGTTACTTTTACAAAGATCGAAAAGGTAGTTTCACCATGTGCCTTCACTGTAAGTACTGAAACGTATCTGGGTCTACAGACTAGAACGACGCCTCCAGAAGGCGGCACTAGAGAACAGATCGGCTCCTCCACCATGTGTCACACGACAGAACTGCTTGTCGCAGTCGATCGGTGCTCTTTCAAGATGCGTAGCTCAGATGGTGATGGAGAACAAGCTCACTTAATCTAAAAACAAATGTACAACTATTGGTGACTCGGAATAGTGTAATAATCAGAAAAGCGTGATGCGCATAATGATAACGGGTCTCTTTTAGAGTTAGGTTGATATATAATTTTTTTAATATTAATATTTTATTGTAACCATAGTTAGTAGTCATAAGCATGATTTTTGATACTACCATTATTAAACCCAAATAGCCTGCTTCCGCTGCGCACAATGCTTAATCACTGAGCGAAATGTAAAAAATAATCGGATGCAAACTTGGAAAATGGAATAAAATTTATAGTAAGTAAAAGTAAGAAAATTAATATGACCCAGATGATTAATTTTCTTGGGTTTTAACAGGGAATGAATTTGCTAAAACTCTTAATAATAGATAATATAATGGAAACGTTTTGCGGCGAACCCACATAAAACTTTGCTTGCGCAACTTGTGGTATGTAAAAGCGATTTATCAAGTTACCACCTGTGGTTTGTTTGGGGGTAATTAATACGCCGAGGTTAGAATGTTATCCGGCTCTGCGAGAATAAGATTTAACCAAGTGTGTTCTCAGCGGAATTAAGTGGGCTTCTTATATTTTGATTACAGTAAGAAAGGAATTACATACATTCGAAAATGGATTTCGCTAAAAGTTGACATTTTTGTGCTTAGTAATACCTTACTCAAAATTAACCCATGATAAATACAATTTTTTTATTACCACGCTGGTTTCGAATTAAGAAAGCACATTAAATACTAAGTTATAGTAATAACAAACCATATAATTTTATACTCCACAAAATAATTTGTATAAAATAAACTGCAAACTCGACCACCCAAACTTCCAGAGCGGACTGTTTATCTACACTAACTACAGTTTAACTAAATACTGTTTTACATATTCATGTATGTCCCGGTCCAATGAAATGAAAACCTATTCCAAAGTTTTATAACTCGGTGACCACGTTCGCCAAAGTTAGTAATTCCTGGCTTTAGCATTTTTAGATAAAGTTTTTTCTTTTGCACGACTGTCTTCGCATGTTGATTTATGGTTTGGCGTAGTTGACCTAATAATACACGAAAGGTAGCTATGCAAAAGCATTCATTGAATACAATTTATTTAATTTTTCTATGTTCGCTGGTGTTAGGGCTGAAGGTTTGTTATAGCAAATTTATTTATAAGAAGTAATGATTTTTGAGTCGCCATCATTAATAAAACAAATAAAATTGCGCTTATTGTTATCACAATCGAATAATATATTTCAACCTATGTATGTATTTACAATAAGGAGTAAGTTTTCGGATAGAACAAAAGATATTCCATGAATATTTAAATATTATCCTATCTAATGTTGAATTTCAAGACTAATCTATTTAGTATTGCATATTTTATGATTATTGTAGATATTTCGAGTGTATCTTACTTGAATTAAAACTGTTGAAGTTCCTTATCAGTAAGGAAGCGGTTTCCATTACACACGGCATAGGCATTTTCACAGAATTTACCCCAGTTTCCCTAGTAGTGTGTTAACGAGAGTGAATCCTCACGGAGGAGGTAATTACCTCATCCTCCATGAGGGCTCTCTCTTGTTGAATTACTGAGGAGTCTCTGTCATCATAAAATTAATATATTTCCCATCTTTGTCTACATATCTGTTGACCTTGCGTTATATCAACTTTCAACCAACCTTGACTTTTCTTCTTCCCTCTTAGATAAACATAACAAAACCAACAGTTCTGTATGTATTTCTTCATTTCAAAGTTAAAGTGTTCTATGGAAGAACTTAAATTAAGAAGTCGAATAATCGAGAGAGCCAATTCAGACGTAGTTAATTTAGAAATAATTAGTTTTAAAAAAATAAACGTGAAGTGCACTTGGAAGAGGAATGTCCTATTTGTTTTAATCCACCGCAAAAAGTAAAAAGTTCTTGTAATCACAAATTTTGTATAGATGGCTTAACAGATTGGTTAAAAAGGGACGATGTTTGACCATTGTGTAGAAGATATTGTTACTACATTAATATAAAGGATACTAACCAAAAAAAGATTTGTTGTGAAAGAAACTAAATCAATTATAGATATTTTTGAAACTATTCTATATGATGACAATATTGATGATGAAGATGAAGTAGTTCATATCATCCCCAGAACATCAATGTGAGCAATAAGAGGAAATTTTGTGTTTAGAAGAAACATTGCTACTTAGGATCATTCAGTTATATACATTAACAGTTATGGATGAGGCTGTGAAACAGTTACATGAAGAATTTAGCCAATTAACTTCAGATAATCATTATGTATAGCAGACCAGAATATGTTTTTATTGTGAGTTTGCAGAACATTATTCAAAAGGTGCGTCAGCTTGTGCTCAATATTTGGAAAATTTCAATGTATTGCAGTTTGTAGTCGAACTGAAACAATTGGGATTTTTTGTTGAGGTGGTTAGTTTGAAGAAATATATAGAAGATCCAACCACATTAGATGTGATAAAATTAGCAGAAGAATAATTGGGAGAACTTCAATTTGAAGTATTTGTGTAAGAAATGGAGAACTTTGCATTAGAACTGTATGAAAACTTTCTGATGTCGGAGGCCTGTTCGCGGTTTTATGCACTTGCGGGAAATGACGCTGAAGCTCAAGATATACTGTGGTATGAGAACCATATGGAACATGCTGAGTATTGTAAAAAGGGTGTACAAGTGTGTAGAGAGTTCTTAAAAACCAAAGACTGAGTAAAGTTTGTATTAGAAGTTAATATGTTAAAATTATATTATAAGACTGTATGTGTGTATAAGGAAATGTATTTAATAAAACAAAGTTAAATAAAATTATTTTTTTTATTCATTCATAAAAAAATAATTATAAATATAAAACACATTTGAAAGCGCACACAGAGGGTGACTTTGAATGATGCAAACATGTAGGTGCTGAAGCAATTAAAATTGGTTGTTCGTTCGTCTAATTCAATTACGGGTTTGCTGGAATATTTTCTTAGGTAATCTGCTTTTTCGTTTCCTTTAACATAAACAAATTGCGCTTGTTCAGTAAATTTTTTACAATTCTTGAAAAGTGGTGTAGTGGGGTATAACCGATATTCCAATTAATGCAGTGGTGATTTTTCATTAACCATACAGCTTGCTTGTGTGCTTCAGGAGAAAGAGAGTTCAAAGAAAATGGTTGCTTGAAAACACAATGACTAATTTTTCCTCCATCATAGGCAGCCAATTCTTTAGGTAGAAACTTATCTTTTTCATCTTTGAACGCTTGAATATCCAAAACTAATCTCATGTTTTTAAACTGGCAAATTTCTTAAACACAAAGTTTTTACTGGAATATGATTCAATACGTTTCTTCAGTTCTTCTAGATTTCTAATGAAAATGTCTAATTTTTTGAGCATATTGTAAGATCATTACTTCGTGAACTAATTTAAGAACCTGCTCAGAGTTGCTCCATCTTTAAATGATCTTATACAACTAAGAAATATTTATTCAAATATTAAATAAATGTAGTGCATCAAGAGGGTGGGGGTGAATACATTTAATATTAAGAGCAACCCGAAATTAAAGTTGTTTAACAAGTTTAGTGAGTGGGTTGTAAGTGAAAACTTTATTATGTAATATTAAACAATACGCTGAAGTATCTTTTTCTAAATCTTTGTTTAGTTCAAATTCTACTCTCATTACTACAGGTCCAGCTTTTAAAGATTCCTTTTGATGTGAGCAATTTATTTAAGCAATAGGAGTTTTTGATTTAAAATCACTTGGATCAAATAAAGGTTCTTCGGTTTTTGCATAATAAGAAGATCGAAATTGAGAATACATTTTATACAATATAGCATATTTATTATTACTTATGTACAGGAGAAGATCTTTATAGGGATATCTTTCAGAATTCAAAAAAAGTAATATTTCTCAAGTTTATATCATTAAATTCACTCATATTTGCTATTTTCGAATCTCTCTGCTCCTGTTGGAACGCAACTATAACATGCACAAGAAGTTTCAACCCTAGTATGCCAATTGTGTCTCGATGTTTTCAACAGTTCCGGATATTCAACTAATTCCCAACTTCTAAATGCAATAACTAAATCTGTCCCTTTATCAATAATTTTCATCAATATGAGATAATGAAAATTTGTATTTATTTGAAGTACTATACCAAATATGCATATATAGTAAACAGTATTTGACATACTGATATTACTATTTTATTAAATGAGTACATAACTAAACAAACAATAGTAGGTATTCAGCCACTTGAGCCAGACATGCGTCTTTGTTAATCTTTTATCATCAATAAATATAAGATAATCGAATGTTATATATATTTGAAGTATTATACCAAATGGGCATATCGCAAACAGTATTCAAAAATTAGGATTATTATTTTAATAAATTAGTGTGTGAGCAAGCAAATGAAATAGCTTTTTCGTTAATATATTATTTATACTTTATATTTAATATTTTATTATCAATTAATGGTTATTTGAAGTATATCCCAAATGTGCCCTTCGTAAACAGTAAATAAAATATTTATTAGTAGTTAATTTTCATAGTTAATGCAAAAAAAAATATTCAAAGAGCCTTATTAAATATATTAATATAACAATATGATCGTTCACATTTAATTTTGTAAGTTAGGTGGTCTTTAATGTATAAATAAAAAATATTTGTGCAAATCACACACACTTCTTAGTTTTTATAGTTAATGCAAAAAAGATTCAAATAGCTTTCTCTAATATGTTAATATAGAAATATGATCGTTCCCACTCAATTTTGTGTGTTAGTTTGTCTTTAATGGATAAATAAAAAATGTATTTAAATTATTTTGCCAAATTTTATTGTGTTTTTTCAAATAACTACCTACTATGCGATTTTAATAATGGTTAAATGGAATTCGAAATTTGTACAGGCTATTTTTTATAGTTAATACAAGAAAACGATTAAAATAAGCTTATCTAATACGATACTATAGGAATATGAGTGTTTGCATCAATATCAAAAACTCCATTAGTAACATTACAATATACACAAGCGTTTGGTATGGTTATGTGATACACTGATCTTGAACAAATTACACATTTCAATTCATTAATTGAATATTCCATTTTCCTCTTATAGTGGGTATTATTATGTTTATGAAATGTAGAATTTTGAAAAAACTAAGATGAAGCGAAAAACAAAAATAACACAATATGTGCTCTTCTCTATCAGGAAATGTTGTTACAACTGCATAACTCTGCGGTATGCAAAACACTGGGTCGAAAAAGCAGCCTCATTATAGTTTTTCATATACACCACATTTCCATCTACATATTCATCTTCTGCATCCATTTTCATTTCTTCTGGATTGGATGGTTCTGCTTCTATTTCCATAAAATTGTTGACATCATGGTCACCTATAAATTGAAATTTTTCGATGTCTATTGAACCCAAATCTCTAACATTTAAAAAGTCCAAAACTCTCTGGATGTTTACATCATCCATAAGAACTTCGATTTTGTATTGATTCAATCGAAACATCTTTCTTGGTTTCTTCAAAAATTATTGCACTAAAGTATCTTCATTTAAAAAGTTCAAAACTGTCTGGATGTTTAAATCATTATATTGATTCAATCGAAACTTCTTTCTTGGTTTCTTCAAAAATTATTGCAGTAAAGTATCTTCTACAAACTGCACAATTTCCCTTTCTGACTGCCCACGCTGCCAACCACTGAAAGCAGCATTTATGATTGCAAGACTTAGGAACACAAATTTCAGCCATTTCCATTAATTTGAAACAAATAAAACACTCATTTTCTGTACATTCTTTTTCTACGAACTATTCGTCTATGGGATTCTTGTTATTTACTTTAATTTTTTTCACCACTTTTTGGAACCACTATTTCTTTTTCTTGTATTCACCATTATCTACCTGTACAAATTTTGAATTAAAGTTTTGAACCCTTAGCTGTTTTATAATAACAGTTTAAGTGGAGAATAAAATCTTAAGGTTACGTACAAAATATATCAAGGTTGTACCAAAGGCAACACCTTGTTTCATGGTGGGAGAACGTCCTCGATAGGCGGAGTGTCGACATGTATCAAGGTTGTACCAAAGGCAACACCTTGTTTCTTGGTGGGAGGAAGTCCTTGGTAGGCGGAGTGTTGGCCGGTCGTTAACCGAGGCGTAATTGAACAAGGTTACATTGCAGAGTGAATCAACAACCAGACTTATGTGTATCTTAATAGTAGAACTAAGATTCTACAGGAAGGCGCAAACTTATTTCATGATGAGAGAGATTCCTCAATACTCAACGAGAGAGAGCCCTCACGGAGGAGGTAATTACCTCCTCCGTGAGGACTCCCTCTCGTTTACACACTACTTTCCCTCAACCCTCCAAATTACGTTGATAGGCCAAAAGTTAATAGTCTTTTGCTAGATGTTTCGCTCCCCCAAAGTTGGTATACAAATCACTATATCAATCCATACATATACTCTTTAAAACCCGAACCTCAGTAAATCCACTAAAACCCTGCAAAAGATAGATCGAAGTCTACTTCCAGGTAAATTGATAGCCTTGTAACCAATCAAACAAATATACAAATAAAGGCCGCCCTATATTCAATTATAATTGTTAATTGATGAACTAGAGCTAAAAATATAGTAGAACATTTACGATGGACACGGTTCCCTCACCCCAATTTTTCAAGGTAAACTTGAACTAGGTCCTACTCACTTGGCCAAGTATGTTCGTGACTTTGAATGATATTGCGATAATCTGAAGTGACCTTGTGAGATTTTGTAGGTTACAATGTTGACCTTGGGTTATTGATATTATGTTGAAGAGTGAGAGCATTTCGTTTGGATGACCTTTATGAATGAGTATATGCCTAAGGAATGGTCTGAAAGTATAATGATACCGATATATAAGAAAGGCGATAAAATGAATTGCGACAACTATAGAGGCATTTCGCTTATCAACACCGCATATAAAATACAGGGCAATATCCTACTAGAACGGCCAACACCATTCGTCGAAAATAGTATTGGGGAGTACAGAAAATCGAGATCCACCACCGATCAGATTTTCACAAGAAGGTAAATCATGGGAATTCGACAAGGACCTGCATAACCTGTTCCTAGATTTTAAGCAGGCGTACGATAGTGTTATAAGAAGCTGGTTGAGCTCACTAGAATGTGTGTCGAGAGATCGAGCAGTAGACTCTCTCATTGTTAACAACGGCCTGAGAGAGGGTGACGCACTATCCCCACTGCTTTTCAATATTGCCCTGGACAAAGCCATTCGAGAAGCCAATATAGAGATGCAAATGTTCACTGCGGGTGGGCTTAATCTGTTATTGGCATACGCAGATGATATTGATGTGATCGGTAGAAGTGTTATCAGAATGAAAAAAACGTTCATTAGAATGGAAAAGAGATAAAAAAGATATGGCTCAGAATTAACGAAAACACAACAAAATAGCATGTGAACAGTCGGTTGCACAGAGATAGAATCGGGCAAAACATATCAATAGGTGAACAGAATTTTGAAGGAGTTAAAAGCTTTAAATTCTTAGGAATAACACTAACGTCCGAAAACAACATAACGGAAGAAATCAAAGCCCATATTTGGAGTGCCAACAGATGCTCTTAAGCCCTAAACAAAACTTTGCAATCTAAATGGTTATCAAGAACCTCGAAGATAAAAATATACCCAACAATCATTAGACCAATTGTCATATATGGTTGTTAAAGCTAGACACTAACCAAGGCAAATGGACACAACCTGAGATGCTTTGAAAGGAAACTGCTTAGAAAAATCTTTAGACCAATAAAGGATCCCCAGACACAGCAATAGCGAATTCGCACAAGTGACGAGCTCAAGGAACTTTATAACCCAAAGTAACCCAAACTAACCCGATATTGTGCAAGAAATAAAATCCCAGCGACTCAGATGGGCGGGCCATATACAACGACAAACGGATCAAAGAAATGTCAAATTTGTATGAGAACAAAATCCAGCCGGAAAAAGACCCCTAGGAAGACCAAGAATTAGATGGAGAGACAACATCGTCGCCGACCTGCGCATCTTGGGGCATGGACTAGATCCAGGGCTTACGAAGGATCGAATTAAATGGCGACAAATAATTAAGGCAGCCAAAACCCACCCTCGTTTGTAGATTTACAGAGAAGAAGAAGAAGAAGAAGAAGAAGAAGAAGAAGAAGAAGAAGAAG
>MU182608.1:275626-311821 GCA_016904865.1 Pissodes strobi | reverse complement strand
ATCCTGTGTGTTTGACTGGTCCTTCGAAGGAGAGAAAACCCCCAACATTTTGGTCCAATCGAGCCAGATACGATCCTGAAGCAGAGCAGCCTTTGAAAACAGAAAAAGCCATAACCGGTGAGCCCGTTTCATTATAATGCGATCCCTTCTATTCCCTAAAAATATATCGTTCCTGTAGAATTTAAGCATGCATTTTGCTTTTAGTTGCCTAATTTAGTAGTTAGTAATTTCTATTATTGTTTTGTCGATCGTATTGATCTAAAATCGTTATTATCGAAATTCAGGGAAAAGATACGCCTTCGGTTGGTCTCTGTCACATTCGTATCTCGTTCACGTATAACACATATGAATTTAAATTTAAATCGACTTCATAATATCGTAATTAGTTATATAGATATCGGATTATCAATTCAGATATACCTAACTGAAACTCGAATCGAAATATCGTATTTCTCATTTGAATTATTGATACACGCAGACACGCTTATCAATTATTATTATTGGTCTCGTTCTATCGAATGTAGGAGGCGAAATATCGTTAGCAATATACTCGCTTGTTAAAATATATCGAATTAGGTACCCGTATTTCCTCGTGATTTAACAGTAACAGACTGAACTGCCATTTTATCGCTTGAATTTAATTTAAACAATGCCTAAAAAAGGTAAAAACAGACAAGCGGATGTTAGTTCCGCGGATATCGAAAACGATGAAGTTTTAGAATTCTTGCATGCACGATCGGTAATCTGTGAAAGATTAGTTAGATTTACAAATTTCTTAGAACAAATATCGTTAGAAAACGCTAAAGAATATCAATTTGAAATAGAATCGCGTTTAAAAAGTGTCGAAGACGACTTTTCGGAGTTTGATAAAATTCAAACGCGGCTAGAGTACTTAAATTCGGATGAAAAAGAAAATAGACTAAACACCGAATCGTTATTTTATTCAAAAATATCGAAAGCTAAACGTTTTATCTCGGAATGTCAGGAATCTTACAAAATTCCAGTAACCTCTGGACACAACGCCATCTGTAGTCTAGATGGCGCGGCTGGACATCAGCCTAGCGCTATTGCAACGTTGCCAGACTTGGGTTTACCTAAGTTTTATGGGAATTGCGAGAATTGGTATAGTTTTTGGGACCAGTTTCAAGCAATTGTAGATAGTAGGTCTGATATTAACAAGGTCAGAATATTAATGTATTTAAAATCATGTTGTCAGGAAGACGCTTTAAAAGTAATCGAAAACATTGACTTAATCGCAAATAATTATTCAATCGCAGTTGAATTATTAAAAAAACGTTATGAAAATCGCAGAGCCATAATAAATTCGCATATTAACATTATTTTATTTAATCTACCGAGTGTCAACAAAGAGTCTCCTGTTTATTTAAGAAAGTTGCTCGATTCATTACATCAACATTTATCAGCTTTAGAAAAATTACAGCTACCGGTTAATTATTGGGATGCGCTCTTAATACCGGTAATATTGCAAAAACTAGATGAAAGAACAAAAAGAGAATGGGAAAGTAAACTCAATGATCAAAATTTACCAACAATGAAAGAACTTACGGATTTCTTAACAAAGAAATGTTTTACATTAGAGGCAGTACAAGTAAATAATCAAAACAAATTACCAGATCAAATCTATCAATATAAAAAGCCACCATTACACGGTGTTAGAAGGGTTGTAGGACATATTCACACTAATGAACAGATACAAACGCTCAGAAACGTCAAAGAAAATATTCATTACTCTTGCATAATATGTAAAGAAAAGCATTTTATTTATCATTGTCCACGTTTTGCTAATTTAACTTTATCGGAAAAATATAACGAAATTAATAAAAACAAACTATGTGCAAATTGTCTAAGATCCGGGCATAACAAAAAAGAATGTTTATCAAGCGGATGCAAAAAATGCAATCTCAAACACAATACGACTTTACACGTAGACAATTATAAACATCAAAATCGGTTTAACCCAAATCCTATAAATGTAGAGCAAAATAGGAATGATAACAACCAAGAATCGAGAGAAGTTCAGGGCGGGCGGCAAAATTTAAACGCGACGTTACCGCTACCTTTAACGGGTGAAAATGCTAGACCAACGATGTGTATTATCGGTCAGACCATTTCAGATATAAATGACAATAAAAATGAAAATGAAATTCATGAAAACAATAGCTTTGCTAACAGCCAAAATAATATGATGCATTCGTTTGCTACGATCGATTCAAATCAGGTTTTGTTGTCTACAGCTACAGTTTTAATACAAGATAATGATAACAAGTGGGTAAAAGCCACAGCTTTACTTGACTCAGGCAGTCAATCAAATTTAATTAGCAGGCGATTTTTAGAAAAACTAAAATTAAAAGGTGAAAAAATAAATATTCCTCTAACCGGTATAAATAAAATAGAAACTCAAATAAATAGTAAAACAGTTGCGAAAATAAAATCGCTATATGAGAATTTTGAAATAAAATTACATCTTTTAGTATTACCGGAGATAACAGAAAATCTTCCCTTACAAAAATTTGATAAAACGCGTTTATCTATACCACATGAAATAAAATTAGCTGATGAACAGTTTAATATTCCTAAATCGATAGATCTTTTAATCGGTGCTGAAATATTCTTTGATTTACTTAAATGTGGAAAATTCAAGATAGGAAATAATCTATCGGTATTACAAGAAACAACGTTAGGATGGGTGGTAACGGGAAATCTATCTTTAGATCGATATGGAAATAAAAATAATCGTAAAATATGTAATTTTAGTAAAATTACGAATCAAATATTAAACGATAGTTTGATTAAATTTTGGCAAATAGAAGAGTTCGAAACGAAAATTCCTTTATCAAAAAATGATCAGTTTTGTGAAAACTATTTTATAGCGACTACTAGGCGAAAAGAAAATGGAACTTTTGTGGTAAAATATCCATTTAAGCAAGAATGTGAAAAACAATTAGGTAACTCAAAGGCAACAGCCCTTAAGCGATTTAAAAAGTTAGAAAATCGGTTTTCTATAAATGAAAATCTAAAAACCCAGTATATCCACTTCATGAGAGAATATGAATCAATGGGTCATATGTCGTTTGTTGCAACATTAGATAAGGACGAATCTATAGAACACGAATCATTTTTCATGCCGCATACAGCGGTTATTAGGGACTCTGCAGTAACTACGAAATGCAGAGTTGTATTTGATGCAAGCGCGAAAACAAGCACAAATGTGTCCTTAAACGATTTGTTGTTAGTAGGCCCTACTATACAACCAGATCTATTTTCAATTTTGCTTCGCTTACGACTTCGAACATATGTTTTATGCGCAGACGTTAAGATGATGTATCGTTGTATAGAAATAGATCATAGTGAACGTTTATTTCAAAAGATTATTTGGCGCGAAAATCCCGATCATGAATTGAAAATATACGATTTAAATACCGTAACATATGGTACTTCAAGTGCTCCATTTCAAGCAACACGATGCCTAAAAGAAATAGCTAATTTAAACAAACAAAAATATCCGCGAACATCCGAAATTATTGAAACTTGCTTTTATATGGACGACTTACTTCTTAGTGTAAATTCGATAAAAGAAGCAAAACAAATATACCACGAATTATCAGAAATACTGTCAAGCGCAAATTTTGAATTACGCAAGTGGTCCTCAAATAATCGAAACATTTTAAATTATATTTTAACAACAAATGATAGTAAAGACGAGAATCTAGTTTTATTTCAAAAGGAGAAAGAGCTTAAAACGTTAGGTATAATATGGGATGCGAACAACGACAACCTAAAATATAATATTGATATTAACATAGATAAACATAAAGTTACAAAGCGCGCTATGCTCTCTATTATAGCACAAATATTTGACCCTCTTGGATTAATCGGACCCGCAATCGTTAAAGCTAAATTGCTTATGCAACAACTTTGGCATTTAAAATTAGATTGGGATAAAGAGGTTCCCATAGACATAAAAAATAGTTGGCTACAATTTTCATCTCAACTTCATTGCTTAAATAAAATAACAATTGAACGCCATGTATTATCTACAGACGCTCAAAAACTCGAGCTTATAGGATTCAGTGATAGCTCTGAAAAAGCGTATGGGGCATGTGTGTATATATCGTCAATCACCAAAAACGGAAATATAGTTAAACTTTTAACAGCTAAATCTCGTGTAGCCCCACTAAAAAGCCAATCGTTACCACGTCTTGAGCTGTTAGCAGCAACTTTACTGGCAGAATTAATTTTCAAAATTAAAAACACTCTCGATATAAATATTTCTAAAACAACCTATTTCACGGATTCCACGATAGTACTTTCTTGGTTAAAAATAGAACCCTGCAATCTCAAAACCTTTGTAGCTAATCGTATAACTAGAATTACCGAACTTTCGAAAGTAGATGATTGGAAACATGTAAAAACGAAGGATAACGCAGCGGACATTATTTCGCGAGGTTTAAACCCCGAGGAATTAATAAACAACAAAGTTTGGTTTAACGGCCCAGAATTTCTAACAAATGGAGCTTACTTAAACTCTTCAGAAAATCTCGAATTAGACTTAGAACAAATACCCGAATTAAAAAGTCAATCATTTACTTTACTGGCTAGGGAATTACCGCAAAATTTAAACGATGAATTTGACATTTTTGAGAGATATTCTACCTACTCAAAATTGTTACGAATAATTGCTTATATCTTAAGATTTAAGACTCGTTGTTTAGATAAAACTAAATCAATTTCAAATCTCTTAACTATAGAAGAGTTGAATTATGCTGAACAAAAATCAATTATCCTAGCTCAATCTCAAGATTTTAAACAAGAAATTACAGATATCAAAAAGTTTAATTGTGTAAATAAACAAAGTAAAATACGTAGCTTAAATCCCTTTTTAGATCAGCAAAACATTTTAAGAGTAGGGGGTAGATTGTCCAAATCGGAATTAAATTTTAATCAACAGCACCGTATAATTTTGCCAGGCAAGCATAAATTAACGTATTTAATAATCTTAGACCAGCACCTCAAAAACTTGCACGCAGGTACTCAAAATTTATTGTCAATTATAAGATTAACCTTTTGGCCTGTAAATGGTAAAAATGCAGTAAAACAAGTAATAAAATCGTGTGTTAGATGTTACAGAGTTAACCCTACTCCATGTAAGTTTTTGATGGGAAATTTACCAAGTACTAGAGTGACTCCTAGTCGACCCTTTAGTAACTGTGGAGTCGACTATGCTGGACCAATTTTTATAAAAGAAGGTAATTTACGCCGCAGTAAATTAGTAAAAACATATTTATGTATTTTTGTTTGTTTTTCTACCCGCGCAATCCACATAGAACTAGCAACAGATTTAACTTCTTCTAGTTTCTTAAACGCATTAAAAAGATTTTGTGCTCGTAGGGGAATGCCTTCGAACCTTTACTCCGATAACGGCTTAAACTTTGTCGGAGCTAACAACCATTTTATCGAGTTATATAGACTTTTAAACGATCCTAAATATAAAGAAACTGTTTCGAATTTTTTAACGAACGATAAAATAAAATGGCATTTCAGTCCTGCGCGATCCCCCCATATGGGTGGACTTTGGGAAGCGGCAGTAAAATCTACAAAGTTTCACTTAAAGCGTGTTTTAGGCGAATCGTCCTTGAATTTTGAAGAAATGTATACGCTACTGGTTCAAATTGAAGCATGCTTAAACTCTAGACCCTTAACTCCTCTATCAAACGATCCGTCAGATTTTCTTTCCCTAACCCCAGCGCATTTTTTGATCGGGAACTCACTGGCAAGCCCTCCAGAAGAAGACGTTAGGGATGTTAAAACCACCAGGTTGGATAGATACCATCGACTTCAGCAGCTAAGGCAGCAATTTTGGGAGAGATGGTCGAAAGACTATTTAACACAGTTACAAACTCGTACTAAGTGGCAGCAGAACATTCAAAGTGACTTACAAGTTGACTCGTTAGTTATCCTCATCGAAGACAATGTCCCACCTTTAAAGTGGTCCATGGCAAGAGTTATTGAACTCCATCGTGGTTCCGACAATGTTGTACGAGTAGTGTCAGTTAAATTACCCAATGGTAATGTTCTAAAACGTTCGATAAACAAAGTTTGTTTGATGCCAATTGAAGTGTAATAATCGGACTTACTATTCAGACTTTATCGCCCAAGCCACGTTCCTATTTGCTTTGTTGAAAAGGAGCTTTTCAAGGCGGGCGGCATGTCCCATCCGGGATGATAAATGCAGTTCACAGCGGCAACATTGCTATCTGTCAATTCGACGCGACGGGAGGAGGAAGAGAGAACGATTCGAGAAGCCGACCGAAGCGTCTGTACCGCGGCTTACCTAAATTTAAATATTGTTTCTTTTTCTGTAAAATAAATATAGTTCATTAAAGTAACTTTTGTTAAACATCCTGTGTGTTTGACTGGTCCTTCGAAGGAGAGAAAACCCCCAACAACAAGCGACGCTCTCCGCCATATTGAAACAGGGTTGTAACAACATTCTTGGTGAACTCTTTAACTGCCTTGTACTGGTTTTTTTTTTTCATGCTACTGAGTCCACACGCACTCGGCCTACCAGGACAGTTTCCAGTGACGTCACAGGACAGATCCTAGGCACTACAGCAATTTCCAGGAACCCTCTCGAGGAAGCTCGGAGGAAGCATAAGGTGATTAAAGGGCAGTTATCACCAGGAAGGTTCAACAGAATTAACAGTTATTTTTGTTAGAAAGAAATAGAATAAAAATTGTTTTTTGAAATTTCTAATCTTTTATTTTGCGCTTTTAATCACTACATCACTTGAAAAAAAACTTTCGGAAGCATGCTCCTTACCCAGACCCCTGAGGTATCTTTCAGTTTAAACTTTTAGTAAATTAAAGTAATAATTTAAAGAAACGTGCATTTATAGTTTATTGTAACAAATTGGTTTTTTATTTGAATAATAAGACAATTGAAATTATATCTTAACAATTTAAAGTTTAAATTAAGCAATTGCATTTTCTCGTAACAATATGAAGAAAATACAAGAGACCAAAATGTTGTATTTTTAGTTGCTTTATCTAAAAAAAAAAAACAAAAAAGTCAGTGGCGTACTTTTTTTTCTCAATAATATTGGCTGTGTGCTCACTGGGACGCCACTGGACCTAATAATTTCAATATAGTTAGAGCTAAATAAGCGCCTTATTACTGCAAATCACTGCACCAATTTTCAACTAAATTGGTTTAAGGATATTTATGATATTTTATAAATACCGTTTTTTTTTTAACTTTAACGCCCTGTATCTCAGAAACGAAGCAACTCCGGACATACGTTCATGGGAACTTTTTTTCTTAAAATGACCTAACGAATCACCCCCTGAAGTTTCGTACCGTAGTTAGGAAACACCCTGTATATTATTCCCAAAAGGGCAATATTGAATATAGCATAATCGAATTTTCAGACGACAATCTAATCAAAAAAGCCATGCAATTAAGAAATAGGGAACCATGCAGAGTCGTATTTGAATAAATTTGTTTAAGATATTGATAGCTTTAAAAGTCTTATCCAATTTGATTACAGCTTTTCGGCGTTTTATCCCAGAACTTGTAACTTTTTTTTGTAAGTATCAGCTTATATTTTAATGCGCGCTAACTTTAACAATAAATGCCTACATATTTAACTTCAACTTAACACCAACCAAAATTCGAATTATCTTGGAGCACTTTATGACATAATATTAAAAGAATAAAACATACCATGATACAAAACGCCCTGGGGCGTTTCGACAATCTTATCGTTGAATGTCATCAGGCTCAAAGTATATTCGATCACCAATCGTATCAATCTCTTGCTGTAAAAAATAAACTCGTCTCTGGGAGTGTCTTTGTTTCTTATAAACGTATGCAAACCTCTAATTTGTGGTGTGGTTGGCAGTAATTTTACTGTCGGTGGCCTTGGACCACTATTCATCGCATAGGCTTGAGCTAGTTCTTCTCTTAATTTAAACCCCCGCTAAAAAAGACACAACACATAAATGGCTAAAGGACTATATAAAACATGTAGGCAGAGCTAAATATCATGTGGTATTTGAAAATGCATACTGTTAATCAGATTGATGCTAGCACTAGAATTAGCTGAAATTATGGGCAAATATGCGCATCCAATACATATTACTTTTGTTCTCAATTTACCTCCTGAACAGTACGAATAAATGTATTATCAAAACTGAAAGACAGTTAACACTTTGGGCTATATTGTATACATGTGAACATACAATTCATGCCAAGTTGAATCAGGTCAGTTTGACAACATTTGAATATAACTCGTATTGTTAAACGGCAATTGAATTTTACACCGTTCTGAATATGTCAATTTATGTTGAAGATGATCAGTTTATTATTTCCTCTAGTTATTCTGAACAATTTATTCTCGAAACATTAAACTCTGTGAACTTTGGATCAATATTCAGGTAGAAATTTTTTTGAGCATGCAATAATATTCAAATGTAGTACAAAAGAGAGCTATACAAACACTTTTAAGCGTGAGCTCTAAATATACTTGTAGAGAGAAGTTCAGGGAAACTGAGCCTAATAAAGCATTTTGGTAAAAAATTATTTGCATTATGATTGCATGTTGATCAAGTTGTTTCTAGCGTGAAATAGAAATGGAAACGAATAATAGAAAACAGATAAATAAGGATCATCTTAAAACTTTGCTTCTGCATACTTAGTATCTGCTAAATAGATACAGACATTGCAAGAGGATGTTTTAGATGCAATTTTTGGGATTAAGCCTGCAGAAATAAAAAATATTGCATACATATTGAGAGAGCAGTGATATATAGGTTGATAAATCTTCTAGTTTTCTAGTAAAACACAGTAATTACCAGTTGAAGCTGCGTATGGACATGCTGAACGATTAACTGAATAGCGACTTCATTCTCTCCTCCTCTTGGTACAATAATATCAGCATGAGTCATCAGCGGAGCAATATAATGGTTAAATGATGGCTAAAACAAAGATTACTTATTAATCCCCACAAATATTTAAATATCATTTGCTAATAATCAATTTAGGCATGTGACGCAGCGATTTAAATTTTGACAATTATTATTATTATTATTAGGAATATGCATACTAAACAAATATGCCCACATTTGTAATGCTATCATCAACTTATGTCATTTAGCCTAAATTCTGTTAACTTGTCAGCATATTAGGAAATTCAATAAATTTTCAAAAGCATATTCAGAAATACGCGTTCCGAAAAATTCAGACGACAGGAAACTCAACCAAAGTCGACGATTTTAAAGATTTAGAAGCAGTTCTTGCGCCTCTAATCCCATCTCATCTAGAATTTACACCTATGACTTATCTAGACAAGAACAGCACATTAAAATAAAAAATTACCTCTCTGAATTGTGATCTGAATGTCGTGTAGTTTTATTTTCTTTTCACTGTTTGTAATATTTTCAATGATATTGTTATTTGCAAATTTTATTTTAATGTGTTTAGTGATAGTCATTTTAATTAACATTGCGTTCTATGCTCTATGTTTGATACTTATTGACCTGTGTAAACACTATGTGTACTGACATCAATAAACTATTTGTATTTGTATGGAAACATTCATCTCAAATTCATACAGATTTATTGTTAAAAAAATTTCCCGCTGACAAATCATCGTAATCCTAAATTTAAAACATTACTACTAGCTTAAAAGATAATAAAGTAACACCTTATAATAAGGAACGCAACTTATGGCAAAAATCAAATTAAATCGTATTTAAAAACATAAATCAATCAATAGAACAAAAAATAACAGTGTAAGAAATGCCTATTTTATATTGAATTATCGGTGTATAATAATAACCACTAACATTTCTTTGATTTTTTTTTCCTAAATGGTATTCTTCGCCTGAATTGGAAGATGATAAAATACCGTTTTGCTCGTGTATACCAATAATTTAGTTCACAAGGTTTAATCTAGCAAGACTGAGAATGCTATCGCAAGATACGAATCGGGAAAATTGCGATTCGAATAAAAATGATATTCCTCCTGCAAGAAACTAAAGGTTCGGCGCAACACAGGAATCCTATTTAGTTTGGTTTGCAATACAAAATCGGGTTGCTCTGTCACAGTAGTCTGATTTGGTTTGCTTCAGATATCTTCTAGCCTTGAAACCTATCTTGATCTAAGCCTGAATCTATTCACTCCCAAATAATTGTGGCTGACACACATGCATCGAATATTTTCGACAAATCGACATAGCTGCAGGTTGCCTGGAGGTAGTTCTAGAGCTAGGGTGCTAAATTTTTAGCAGCATCCACTTTCTCAAAAGCTATCACGTTTACAGTACAGTCAGCCTTTCATAATCTTAGTGATTCTCATCCGATCCGTTACTATAGCCTTTACAATGAAGTACAAAGCGTTGTCACAGAACGTTGATGCGGTTTTTAATTCATTCTTCGTGAGAATTTTAATGAAGGATCGTTACTAAATTTTCAATATCACTAAATTTTCAATATCACAGAATTTATCAATACACACAGATACCTAACAAAACGTATTGTCGTTACCCATTTCGAAATTATAGTGAACGGAACCTGGATGCACTTCTTTTACTAGCTTACTCAAGGTTTCTTGCACCGCGCATCGTACCGATCCTAGTAGTTAAACCAACTTTACATTGGCGTAATTAATTAAATTCTTTAATTTTTATGAATATATCATATATCATAATCATAACTATCTTAAGATCTGCAACATTATCGAGAGCATTCAGAAAATGAGAAGCGTATTTTTTTTTTATTAAGTCTATGCCATCGGTTATACGATAACGATACAATATAACAGTATAACTATGTTGATTTGTTATTAACTAAGAGATATATTATTATCTCATACTGAACACAAAAACGATGTTGTGTATAATTGCCTTACTAATTTCGTTTGAAGTGGATATCTCACCCCTAATACTTCGATCTCAAGAAATCAACACAAAACCGATCGCTGACGCTTCTTCTCCTGAGCGATAACAAAACCTGTTCAGTGATAAACTATGATGGACAAAATCAAAACGGAAAATGAAAACAGATATCACGGTAAGCGCTGCCTTTCCGGAAAATCCTAATCTGATTCGAAAATATGTGGTGCGTTAGCAGGAATCTTATATTTCATATTCTTTTTAGATTTCTGAAGAAGTTTTGACATAAGAATATGTCTTAATCAAAAATAAATTGATGAAACTGATGTCAGGGTGTGTTAATTGTATGTTACTCTAATACCTCACCTCTTTTGGGCACATTTAAAAGTGGTATTCCGAAAAATATGATAATGAAACAAGGAACAATTCTTATGAAACGGAAACCCCGCCAAGCCATTAGTTCTCTCACAAACAGGGCAGTCCGCCGTATTAGAAAAATGAATTCGGTGCATGTCACATTAAATTCGCTTCTATTTTGAGGCTTTCTAGAAACATTATAGTAATACTGTAACAAGAGAGAGAAAAAAAACAGACATGGCTCTAGCCAAGTTAATTTCAAGGACGATATTAAACTTTAATCAATAAAATGAGGAGCGATTTCACGAACTGCTACAAAATCATAAGTGGTCATAGTTTGTGATAGGTCATGACCGTAATAGTTTCACATGTTCTCCATAATTACCATTGAATCGATATCGGCGACGTGATCTGCATTAAGCACAAAGTATTTAAAAATTATGCAAACACTTCGCTTACTAAAATGTGGATGTAGACTTTGAATTCCTTATTACGAATGAAGTTGACTTTTTAGGTCAAATAACAATAAAAATGCATGAAAGCTGCTTCTTTAAGGCAACAAAAGTAAATGCACGATTTTCAACCCATTTTACATGCATCACTAGACTATTTCCTGAGATAAAACTATATTTATCAAAATACTGTCCGACACTTTTTTTTAAATTATAATAACCAAATTTCAGTAACCGGGTAAACAACAACACCAGAACAATTCACTTTTCAGTGTAATAAGGTCGGAGGCTGATTTTCACTGAAAAATTGAAAATCGCCCTCTATTTTACCTATACAAGGAAAATAGTCCAATTACAGCGGAGAACTCTAATTAAAAAAAAAGAAGAATCTGTATTTACGAACAAAATAGTAAAAGCAAAATCGTCAATAAGATAGTCATGGAACTCACAGGATGAGTTATGTTATATTAATAAACACTTTGCTTCTTGCCAAACGCAGAATGACGTATTTGTCTGAGTATTGAGAGAGCTGTGAGTCCCGTCCGCGACCCGGAATTGATCACCATATCTGGATAGTCTGGAACACTGCAGACATGTGGCCGAGATGTCTCTGTTTTACAGATACTTTCACGGCAGATGTTCGCAGGATTTGGCCCGCCTCATCCCGCCCCTGGCAACGCCTGTCAAGACAGTTGCGACAGACAGCAAGAGCGCACCAGTTGGAAACACCCAGAACATCGCTTTACAAGAACTCATTTGTCTGGAGTACTGCATCACTGTGGAACTCACTCCCAGGACATCTGTTTCCCCCTAATTACAACCTACAACTATTCAAGAACCGTGTCAATCAACATCTTCGCACACACACCGCTCATCGAGCGCCATAGGATCTCCCTTTAGTGTGTGTCACTACTATAAAAAATATATATACAGGATATCTCATAGTTATTTTGTATGAATGGGTAATTTTTCAAACCGTATTAATTGATTAAAAAAGTTCCTCTTTATGAAAAGTTTTGCTTCATTCCAAATGCAGAATGAAGTCAATTTGGCCAATTCGATGAAAATGACGAATTGTAATTTCAACATTTCTAAGGAACTTCTCAACAATAGGCAAATACTTTTTTAACACCTACTATATTTACAAAATACAAGAGTTTAAATAGTTTTGTAAATAAGGAATCTAGGGGCCTTAATGGAATTCCTATGAAAATTCTGAAAGAGATACCTTGGCATTCATTTCATGTCATAGCCTATATTTTAAATGACGATGACAAGTGGAATATTTATCGGAAAGCAAGGGAGGAAATGATACATCATCAAATAACATTAGACCCATTGTTCTGCCATCCATTATCTCGAAGGTACGTATAACAGATGTCATCTATATCTTTTTGAACAAAGTATACTCTGGAGGAAGCAATCTTCTGTGACTTAAGGAAGACTTTTGATTGCGTTGATCATCAGAAGCCCTATGAAGATGGATGACTGACAGAAAACAAGTGCAAATTATTGATGACTATTGTATCTTCTCCACTCTTTCTCCGGTGTTATTTCACATCAATGACCTTCCCTTTGCAGGCCGAACTATTTACCTTCAATCTATTCGCGAATGACAAAGATGGACAGACCGAGAATGAAGTTCAAAACAAAATATGCGAAAATATGGAAACAATTTTGAATTAGCTTGGGGTTAATAGGCTTCATGTAAATGCAAATAAAACTAAATATGTAATATTCAGCCATAATCGAATCGTAGCATAAAGATATCTCTAAACAACAGGCATATTCAGAGGGTCAATGAATATGCATTTTTAGAACTACAAAAAAACCTAAAATGGAACAGACATATTAGAAAAAGAGTCTTAATACGTTTAGATGTGACAACAGCAATGCAAACTTATTACATTTTGTTTGAAAGCCAGTTTCAATATGTGTTGGTCTTCTGGAGATATTCAACCTCTTACCTGTTACGAATAATACTTCTGTTGCAAAGAAAATAGCCACAAAAATATTTGCATACCAAAATTGGATTGTACAGAAAAATTCTCGTATTTTTTATGCGATTTAAACATTCATAGATAAAAAAAAATCACATAGCTTACCTTAAACGAACTGAGGAAACAAGTACACAATTATTTTAGCTTCTAGATAGCCAAAACTTGAAAAAGGCATGGCACCAAACACAAAATCATAAACAGAAAAGTATTTTCAGCTGTATATCTACTTAGTTGTCTAGAAACACCTAACATTAGGATAAGATGAAGGATGCATGTTTCTTGGATTCCCATTGTCCTTATTTATGTAAGATTTAATTGGCTATGTATCTCCAGTCGTCTTCCGGTGAATGCTAAATAAAGTATATGCCTACAATGTCTGAGTTTATTTAGGTCTTAAGGAAAAATTACATTTAGTTAATAAAGGTTTCGTACAGAGGGTTTTCTAAAACAATAAGGATTTTGATTTTGGACGGCTGGTTCCTTGAATTTGCCTTTTCTCTATTGAGAATCTCTCTCTAATTGTGGCTTCTGATCACATCAATGCCTGGTCACGTCTGTTTTGGTGCTTCCGGATTTGATGCTTCGAGATGGTAGAAACATCCTTATATTTCTAATTTTGATTATTTTATCTTCCCGTTGTTAGACATAAATAAATATAAAAATTCATATTTTCTAAAATAAAATTAATTAAACCTCCATTGTAAAGTAGAGAAACCAACATATTTTGCTTGATCTGAAAAATAATACGCATATAATAGGACTATCTCTTAAATCCTGAGAGCATCGAAGCCCCGGGAGTTGGGACGATGCTAATAATTTAAATATCCTTTTTGTTACCGGAATTTCAAAAATAGATTTATTTAAATAAGATTGCTGTAACTGAACATATTTTTGGTTTAAAATAGGTCTAGGACTTTTGTTGGATTTGTTATAATACCATTCTTAACCCATGCAATTAACGAATGTGTTAAAATGGAATATATCCTGCCGCCTGGAAGCAAGCTCTAATGCATCCCTTGTCGAAGCACTCTTAGTGTATTAACTAACTAAAGGGTTGATGTACAAGTACATGAGAACGTTGAGACTCAACACAACGACTTTAGGAAACATCACAATTACCAACAAAGCATTAGTACCGGTCTTGATTGATTATTCCAAAGCTTTTGACACCTTCAATCGTCAAATGCGTTAAGTATATTGGATATAGGATTACATAGATTTAAACTATTATCAATCAAACCTATATAGGGTTTGAATGATAATAGTTTAAACTTTTTAGTATCTATCTAACAAACAGGGAGCAATATGTAAAGGTGCTTGTCAAATCATCTTTCCTTAATCTTTTGTATCCCCCAGGAAGTTATTTCACGTTCCCTATTATGTTAAATATATTATTTTTACTACGTTGGGGTTAGTTTGGGTTAGTTATAGTACAGTTTTAATCATCTCCTGATGATGCTAACATGGTTAGCGAAACGCGCGTCGAGTGCAAATATTCTGTTTCGGTATTGTGGATAAAACTCTGTTTTAGTATATTATTTTTTATAAATTATGACAATAACCTATAGACACTTGCTTCATGTTGAGTTAAATTTAGGTATATTAAAGAAATATTAGTTATTTTTCGCAGTGCATATTTACATATCTGGAATCGCCTTGCAAAAACCTGCAAGCTCGGTGAAGACCTGACAGATCAATTTATCTTTGGGAAGTGATCACTCTTGTGATCATAGGAATCTTGTTTCAATTTTTGCGATTTTTTGGGAGTATATTTGCGGAGTACTTGCTTTTTGAAAAACACATAGTGGGAATGTGTTCAGAAGGAAGATAAAGCCAAATAATTGGTGTAAAATGCAAAAACTGTTCTGAGATAGGAAGCTCAAAAATTAGGGTTCTTATAATTAGGAGAGGTTGCTGAGGCATCTCTGCCCATTGTGCAGATTGCTTCCTGATGATTCCACAAGTAATAAAGAAATTAACCACACTAGAAGACGACATGAAATTGCTTAAATCATCAAAAGCAGACACCAATCAGTGAGGACCTCAGGACAAGTTGAACTCTATTTTGTCATCGGCACGTACCTGAAAAACTCAGTCACAGCACACCGTAGTGGAAAATAAAATAGACCTTGTTCTCGATAAGGTACCTGCAGACCTTAAGATTCAATAGAAAGATATTTTTACCAATGCTAGACGTGAATAAAGTGTTGATCAAATTTCTTACGGCCCCGCTTACAAACATCGGCGCACTGTATATTCCGCGTGGCGAGGTGCCAGATGATACTTTGCTTGGAAACCAACTTTAATGTGATTGGTTTCGCAAAGGAGACCTACATTTCCCGGAATGTGGAAGCATCGACCCAATGCAAGCCAATTAGGCCTTAAAGCCGCTCCTAGAGAGTACGGAAATAGAAATATGGTTAGGAGGACAAACAACGGAAGTCCACAACCCTAGCAGCTTGACAAAGAAAATGGACTTATGTATGGAATCCGAGCTCTGAATGTAGCGATAAAAAGGCTAAATCCTATCTGAAGTCGAGCAATATCGGCATATTAAGCTGCGAGACGGGAACATTGAATCAGAATCATAGTGTTTCATTTCTAACATTTCAGCTCCCATATACTTTGAAGATAACATTTTTAAGTGCGAGGTCTGACCTGCTGGACCGGCCACCAAGCCATCTATTTTTTCAGGAATAAACAGGAACTATATCGGTGGTGGACATTTAAGAAGACTAAATTTTTTCACAGAAGTTATCCCCAACAGTAGCCCAAGTAAACTGAATAAATAAAATTAATGGTTATAAAGTTACACCCATGATAAATAGATGATCTTAGCAGCTATGACTTTCTTTAGGTTAACAATCAAGCTACATCGCGAATCGTGATAACCAGATTAAATAGCATTTTGAACATGAACGACAATGTAGAAGTGAAGGGAAAACAACAGAAGACATAGAGAATCAGGAGATAAATGAATGGAATGAAATGGTTCCAGCATTGTGATGCTGCCATCACACAGGATAGAGCCATCACACAGGTGGTATGAGGATTATTTCACTCCTAATAAGAGATGTGTGGTAATAGACGACTTTAACCTTAATTACCAAGACGACAGTCGCATTATTGTAAAAAGCTTAAGTATATGATGCAAATGCATAGTGTCGAATAGCCGGTAACAGAGAATACTAGATGTGTAAATATCACTCCTACATTAATAATGTTTTGACAAATTGTGATAATATTAAAGCAACTGTAAATGATTCACCAAAGATTGTGATAGGTATTAAACTGTGTAGATATATAAGTAATCATATAATTGCATTAAAATTAGTTCATTGTTGATCAAAAAATGTAAATATCGATATTTTGATGTTCAAATATATAGCTTTTTAGATATATATAGATTTAATGATGTAATGATTTTCGATATATCATTATCGATATAACGATTTTTTGATATATCAAATAATATCAATATATAAAGTGGGAGAAACAAATTATCTGTCTAGTGAGTGTTTTACAAACATCAAATTATGACATTTGTGGTGAAAAATTTCATTATTTAAAGTTTATTTTTGGACGAAAAGACAGAATTAAAAAAAACTATCCATTCAAATTCAGGAAATTTGCAAAATTATATTTCCGGCCCAGATTCAGATTTATTTATAAAATCACAATTTACTCATTATCCATGTACACGTACTTCGTTTAAAATTAAAATAGTATGCCACAAAATCTCTTAAATATTGACTTAATAATACCTTATGCATGATTACCAAATTATTTTTGACCTGTCAAGTGTAGAAATTTACAAACTTTACAGTTACTTCTTACACCAATCCAAATGCAATCCCTACAATACGATATTAACCTGACTTAGTTGATGCTTTGATTAGTTCCTTTTCACCATGTGAAAAATATAGATGCATATGATTTATCAATAAGTAAATTTTAATATCAAATGAATAAATGGACAAATAGGACGTAAAATAGTATAGTTGCAATTGTCGGAAAAGTACAGTGTACAGCACCCGTAACAGCACATTTTCAAACTTGTCTGACTTTAACCTAAACTGTACTACTCGTGCTATTAAGTCACACTTTATCCACTGGTAGCTCTGTGTAAATAGATATTTTAGAGACTGTCGATGTCATATAATTCATTTTATTTTACCTGCACCATACTAGTATACTGCTTTAAAACACCATCCAAGTCTCTTCCTCGTTGACTTATGTCTCTTTTCAACCTCCTCGCTAATCGTACGTCTGCGTCAGTGTCCACGAAAATTTTCATGTCCAATATTTCAGTCACTTTCGGATTGTGAAAAGTCAAAATTCCTTCAAAAATAATCACATTTGCACCATACATAGTTTTCTGAAAAACGATTATTAAATGCATCACGCATCATTTACTAAGGCCTTGTGAAAAAATAATATGTTTAATCTCTGTTCTTACCGTCCTATTTTCTCTAGAATGTGTCATAAAATTGTAAATAGGAACCTCCACCTTCCGACCTTCCCTTAAGCGTTGTAACGTAGATAAAAGTAGGTCCCAGTCAAATGCATCAGGATGATCGAAATTATATTCGTTCTTTTCAGCTATATGGTGTTGTTTTTCCGTTAACACTTTATAGAATGAATCCATGCTCAACAGAGTTACCCAAGGCACCCCCAAATATTCAATTATCTTTTCTGCCACCGTTGTTTTACCAGAGGCACTTCCGCCACATATTCCTAAAATAACAATATAAACGCATTATGCTCATGTAGAAACGAGACACCTGATATGACGTTTTTGTCTGGTATATCTGATCTAAATTGAACCGACATAAAAGCTTCCAAGTTGCCACATCAAATGAATTTTGACAGCTACATCAAATAAATGACACTTATGTCTAATATTAATTTCGGTTGGAGGTTTTTATACCGGATCAATATAGATTATGCGTACAGGGTGTTCTCCCATAATGTCCCCCCCCCCCCCCCTTAACATTGATAATTTTTAAGCTGCAAAAAAAAATAAAAAACAAAATTGTAGGTTTTTTTATGTAGTTTTTGCAAAAAACAAAAAATTGTATAGTATACAGGATAGATAAAAAAGAACCATTTTTTTAAATCTAGCCCCCATTTTTTATTCGATTTTTCGATTCTACCTAAAATTCTAAGGATTTTTAATGTAACACACTATATGCCTATTCCTAATACTTTAGGAGTTATTGACAGTTGAAGTCGCTATTTTTTAATTATAATAATAATTCTTTAATCATTTTTAAAACAGAAGATACAAACCCACTACTCGAAGCAATGAGGTCGAATTGAGGAAACTCAATATTTACACCTCAATGACTTCAAAAGCTAAACAAAAAGTTATATCCGTAGGTGGCTGTTGCCATAAAAAAATAAAAGAACAAACAAAATAGCGATTTCAACTGTCAATAACTCCTAAAGTATTAGGAATAGGCATAAAGTGTGTTACATTAAAAATCGTTAGAATTTTACGTAGAATCGAAAAATCGGGGGCTAGATTTAAAAAAAAAAGTTTCTTTTTGATCTACCCTGTATACTGTACATGTTTTTGTTTTTTCCTTTACGTGTGCAAAACTACATTACCCCACAATTTGGTTTTTTATTTTTTTTTGTAGTTTAAAAATTAACAAAGTTAAAGGGAGGGACATTATGGGTGAACACCCTGTACTATACTAGTCCTTTCTAAATTTCCCGAAAATATAAAAGTTATCATATCTGTTTTTCTTTATTCGTTTTTCGTTGCATATTTAAATTGTGTCACAATATTTAAAACAGCCAATTTCAGCATGAATGTATCAACGCTAATGTACAATGTTATGCATATATACTACTATACTGCTTTCACACAAACAATTTTATTTATTGTCACTTTCCGTACATTTTCTTCTTTCGGACACTTGATCTTCATGTTCTTACTTCATTGTATTGGTCATTATTTATTATATCTAGGTTTAAAACCAAAAGCCATTTCATAATAATTATGCTACCGTTACTTAGAGAACAATTTGGCCATATTGATATCAAAAATAACTAAACAATCAACATGATAAAGTGCCCTTGCACGGTCAAGTAGCCTGTGCACTGAAAGAAGTTGTAAATTCGTATGGTTGGAGGCCGTCGAGTTACCCTTAGCAAGGGCATGGTTCCTGGCGACGCAACGGCGAATAACCCATAGGGCGTTCCGACTGATCTTACTCGTAGAGACTGTGTTATTTAAATTTTGCTGTACTTTGGGTTAAAGTTAGACGTGTTAAATACCAGAGAGTATCAGTTTCGTTATATATCAGATATAATTGTTAATTATGCGGGAATTTAACTTGTTTCGTGTTTGATCTGATAATTTTTGTATAAGCCACTACGTTCTAGGCGTGTCCAGTTGAAACTTAGATAGAACCTTCCTGTCTCATAGGAAGGAGGTATTGCTGAAGTTAGGCCAGAGCTTTTCCTTTTAGATGTGGGCATTGATTAAACTCAATCCAATTTTTTTTTTCAGTTAAAGAACTTATCTATCGAGTTTAAAATTGTATCCAAATTTTAAAGTGATTTAAAGGTGAAAACAAATTTGATTTTTTTCTCAAACCATTAAAACATTCTGTGGAATGATTTGCCATCACTTGGAATACTCAAATTAACTTCAAAATTAATTTTGTTCATCCATTCCTTTTTTATGCCATGTGTTAAAATGGAATTCAAATTGAAATGCTGTAGGAAGAAGAATTTTAATAGTTGCTGGTGTAAAGTGTGAAGGAAAAGATAACTTACATACAATTATTGAAGAACACTATAGAGTTACCAAAGAAAGGGATATTGAACCAAAAAGTTTACAAGTTGACAAAAGAAATAAAAGAAAAAAACATATATATTAAGAGGTTGAAAAAAAGAACCAAAGATTTTGAAGAGGAAAAACGTGATGTAGTGAAAATAAATGAACAGAGACAGTATAAATAAACTAAAAGGGGAGATCAACGAATTAGACAACAAAAACATTACGTTGTAAGCTGAAAAAGACACTATATCTCGAGAATTTGATGTTTTAAACAGGGACTATGAAGAACTAATGGAACTGAATCGTAACATGGTAGAGTCAATTAGGGCAATGGAGATGCAAAATAAGCTGTTTTCACATGGAATAGAGATGTTAAAGTAAGATGCTCTGTGTATGCAGCAATCAGCAGCCCATTGCGAGGAGAACATGCACTTCGGTGCAATGTAGTGGAGAAGATCAGCAAATCTCTAGTATTGCTGCACAATTGCAAAGAACAGATTCCCCATGTACAGGAGAGAACGCTTTTCGTGACAAGGATTAAAGTGAAAATGGTACATCATAGGCAGTAGAGATCAGTGTCACTGATACAAGGGATGTGAAGTACGACTCCTACATCGAGGGAACCATTGAGACACCAATGAAAGGCAAGAAAATGTGTAATAAACTCTCGGAAAAACCAAAAATACTGATTTTGTGTTGTGACAAATTTGTACATATTTCAAGTAAGCTTTATAATAAACTTCAGAAAGATTATGAAATAAATTCAATAGTTAAATCTAATGCTGGTTTCATGAGCGTCATAGATAATACATAGAATTTGACAAAAGATTTTACTTTGAAGGATTATGTAATCGTTAGCGTAGGATTTAATGATCCCATAAATGGAAGAAGAATTTTTGTGAGTAATTTACATGACAAAATTAAATATTGTACACACACAAATTTTGTTCTTACTACAGTTCCATTTTTTCTTATAAATAGATATAATAATTCCATTTATGATTTTAATTGTGAAATATACAGTTATGTAGATTTCTTGAATGAATATAGCATGGGATCAGCCACTTGTGTTGATGTTAATTATGACAATCGGTTGTTTACCAAAAGGAATGTTTTGGTTAAAATTTAGATGTAGGATTACAAAATAAAAACTTGATTCAGGTAGAAACTTTAAACAACCAAAATATTTGCAGCAGGAAACAATAGAAATTCTGAGCCCCTGATAGTTAAAAATAAAAGTCAATATTCTGTAATGTTACTTAATATTCAGTCTTTGAGAAATAAGACTGATGAATTAACATTATTATTGAGTGAACATGATTATCCTGATATTTTTGTCATTACAGAACATTGGCTCAGGAATGATGAAGTGCATGTTTCAAATTATAGAGTCGTGTCCATTTTTTGTAGGTCATCCTCCTTACATGGAGGCTGTATGATTTTTGTAAACACATAACTTTTAGAGAATAACAAGTTTCAGTGAGTTGATAGATTTAATGAGTCTTTGGAGGAGGGAGTATTTGAATTTTGTATGATTTACTCTAAATATACAAATGTATATGTGTTACGTGTTTATCGTTCACCTTCATCATATGTAAAAAATCTATCCAAGATTCCAGTTTCTGCGAAATTGGTACTTGCGGGTGATTTTAATATTAATTATAATGATGAATCTTCCCCTTCCACCATACAACTGAACAATTTATGCATGCATGTTACTGTTCCTATTCGTCTAACAAAGTGTTCTTCGACTTTGATAGACTATATATTATGTTCTAATTATAACGGGGGGAGTGTTAAGTGTAATGCCACTAATGCAGCCTTATCAGATCATGAAGCAATGTTTCCAAATTTTTATGTATCCCAAGACAAGGACAAATGTGCTGGGACTAGCTATGGTAGGGTATTCCGTAGAGTAAATTATGATACATTTTTATCGGCTCTGTGCTCTTCCATAGTGGGACTTTACGGACTCTGAGGATCCGATCGGGTTGTTTCACAGGTCATTGTTGAAACTTTTCAACAGAGTATTCCCGCTAAGAAGAATAAAGTCACGTAGAGAAAAGTTGTGGTTTACAGTTGGATCGCGTGTTTCGTCCAAAAATCTTAGAAGGCTGCACAGAATAACGAAATTTACCGAGTGTCCATATTTTTAGGCCTATTTCAACTCTTACAGAATAATTACAGATAGATCTCTCTATTGGAAATTGAAATCTCACAAAATAGGTATTATTCCAGTCGTATCAGTCGGACCTCTAGTAAACAAAAAATGAGTTGGCAAATAGTAAATGAGATCAGGCGCATCAATGGACAACAGCAGGATATGGATTCGGGACTCTCTCCAGGCTTCATTAACAACTATTACTGTTCAATCGCTAGCAAACTCACAAATAATTTCCGATCTGTATATGATCCTATTAGTTATCTTCATGAGCCTAATCAATTCACTTTCTTCTTTGTTCCTACTGATTTGATGGAGGTCAAACAGATTATTCAATCTATTAAAAATAAGAATTCGTCTGGAGACGATGGTTTGTCATCAAAAAATTTCCTGAATCTACCTGATATGGTTTTGCAGACTTTGGTCGAGGCAATTAATTCTTCCTGGGAGGGGGGCATTTTCCCTTCATGTCTCACTGCTACTAAGGTCATTCCTCTTCATAAGGGTGGAGATCCGGAGAATCCTTCTAGTTTTAGATCCATATCTCTTCTGTCTACCTTGTCTAAAATCATTGAAAAGCTGCTCTCTTTTTTGCTATAGCATGGGATTATATCTCAGTATCAGTTTGCATTTCTTCAAAATAGTAGCACAAATGATGCTATGTAGAACTAATAAGTTATATGAGGGAGGTATACGTGGGACTCGATGGTGGTCGAGTTGCTGCAGCGGTTTTTTGTGACTTATCAAAGGCCTTAGATTGCGTTAGTCATAAAATTCTGCTTCGGAAACTCTACCACTGTGGTTTCAGGGGTATTGCCTATTCATGATTTGAGTCATATCTCTCTGGCAGGAGACAGCGTGTACATTTTAATTATGTTGCTTCAGAGGAGAATTGCGTACATTGAAGTGTTCCACAAGGGTCAGTTTTGGGTACTTTGTTGTTTCTGATTTTTGTGAATGATTTGGCAAGCGTAGACATTGGGGGGAGGTTTACGATTTTTGCAGAGGACACAACCATTTTTTGGCACTCTACGAACATTGAAACATTATCATCATCTATTTCAAATGACCTGAAAAAAGTCAAGGATTGGTGTGATTTAAATCGTCTTTAGTTGAATCTTGAAAAGACAAAGTTGATTTGTTGTACGGGTAGTATTGATAATGTAACTATAGGTTGTAATCCTCTTTCACTGCAGAATGACGCAAGGTTTCTGGGTATGATAATTGATAAGAGGCTCAGGATTGATAGTCATATTCTTGCCCTAAGTAAGAAGGTGACATCTGCTTGTTTTGCTGTTAAGACCATTGTTTTTGAGTTAGGTCCTACTATTGGTAAAACAGTTTATTATGCTCTGATGGAGTCGCGGTTCAGATATGGAATAGCCTTTCGGGGATCTGCTAGTAATTATTTATTCAACATTCTTTTCGTAAATCAGAAAAGGGCACTTCGTTATCTTTGTAATGCACCTGGTAGAGAATCATGTAGGCCTCTTTTTCAATCTAAGAAAATTTTGACACTCCCCTGCCTGTATATTTTGGAGAGTGTCTGTCTGGTTTAGTCAAATAGAAGGAGGTTCGCTATTCGCGAGGGTAGGTATGCCACCCGACAACAACACTTGCTTCCCCTGCCTACACCTGGTTCTACTCTGGTAAAAAATCTATAGTTTATGAGACTGTGAAATTATTTAATCACATTCCAAATGACATAAGAAATTTGCCAACATTGTACAAATTTAAAAATACAGTTTGCAGTATTTTGCTTGATAAGGCTTATTATTCTGTAAGTGAATTTTACATGGATAATTTTTAGTGTTTGTGTTTAATTTTATTGTTTTATCAGTATCAGAATTTGTGATTGTAGCTTAAGTTTTAATGTGTAATCTGTGTCCTTTTTTGACTATTGACGGATTTTATTGAGTTTTTATTGACTTATTGATTTGGGTTAGATTTAGTACTAGTTCCTAAGTAAGGCTTTGTCAACGACTATTACTGTTAAATGACAATAAAGCTATTTTTTGACTTTGGCATATCAATGTTTGTTCATGTTTTGTACATATAAATTATTTTGAAATAAAACGTACTTCCCGAAATCAAGATGGTATAACCTAGTTAAAAGCGGCTTCTACTAATATTTTCGATATTTTTTCTATAAAGAATAAATGTTTAGTAATAGCCCCTTAACGATCAGCCAGTTTTGCAGACATACCTCCCTAGCCATGCAATACATTTTTAAATGCGTTAAATGAGCGCGAACAAGAAGGTTCTGATGGAGTCCTGACACGAAATATCAAGACCTCAAATAAAACTGAAGAAAATCGAGATTCTCATACCATCATTTACTCCATTATTAAATTGTAGCAATACCCTCCTCAGCCTTCTCCAAAAGTCCTATTCAAATTCATGTTAGTAGATTTTTTTTTAATAATTGGCCGGTTAGCATTTTGGCTAACCATTAAGGGGATCCATCAAATTTGATAAATTGTTGTTTGAAAATAAAGCTAAGTAATAACGAAGATATTTAAGTATGTCCATCTGTTACCTCATAAATAAACACACTATAACACAAACTATCCAATTCTGTTGGTTAACCAAATCCATAATAGTAATTTAATTTACTTATTTCAATAAAAAGAAAACTAAGATGTTTGGCTTACCTATGACGAAAGGCTCCACTTTTTGACCCTCGCTGTTATACCAAGGGGGTCGGCCAGCGGTATATATTGTCCTCTGTGGAGTCCTACAATGCCCAAGTGAATAAAACATAAATATCAACTACTAAGATATAAAAAAATTACATTTATATTCATTTACGGATCCAAGTATCATACAATGAAATATAAACAATGCAACAACCAGATTTTGATAACCCAAACTAACCCTTTTTACTTATTTAAAACAGCCCCCAGAGGCTCTTCCAGGATTTAGTCCATGGAAGGAACGAACGAAAATTTTCGGAACCAACCCAAAATTTGTCAATAGTTATTGTATGTCATTTTTCCATGTTAAGCACCGAATTGGTCTCGTTATTTAATATAAATAATACTTGCATTACAGTGGCACAATATCTAACTTTTATTTAGGCGTTCAATATTTGCTCAACTTAGTGCCTTTTTATATAAATTTAAATATAGGCATTTCAACCGTAATGTTGTATTTGTGTCAATTCAATTATGGGTGTATATATTTTGAGGTTATGTTATAGTACCCTACGACCTTTTTAACTTCTTTTCATAATATTTTTGAGTATACAGTTTTTATTAACTCTTGCCAATGAGAGTTTGTTTGCTCCATTTACCATAGATTATCTGAGAATGATACATTATAGTCATTAGACATTAGGAAACTTTAAGAATAACTGGTTCATTCTGATCTATTATCATATTGACCACTATAAAAAATCATACCTTATCATGATATCTGTCTTAGTTTGTGTAGTGGTACCTTGATTCAGAGAAGTAGTTCGTTGCCTTCTTGCTCTAGGTGACTTTTGGGATCCTACAAAATATAATATGCATTCTTTCTCTGGAAATTTTCTAAATAGTGTTCTTGGTAGAATAGTCCACATGATAGGGTTTTTGTTTCAGTTTAAATTAATAGAATTAAAGCAGGCAGGTAAATACAAATTTATAGAATATTATTTATTTTATTTAAATATAACATTTACATTTGGCAAAACTGTTACCTGTTGATGGTGGTCGGGGACAATAAGGAACAGTTATTGGAGATGCAGGGGTATTATAAAAATCCCCACTTCTTTCTTCCTGTTCTTCTAAATCAGGAAACACTTCTGAATAATCTTGAGGATCTATTAAATCACTGCAAAAATAATAAAAAAGAAATAAAAAAATAAGAATGCATGTATTATAAGGAGTCCGGTAAAGTTAACGATTTACGGAATTTCGCAATCTTCTTTTTTTGAGCAGAAAGGGGGTGTCCTATAGAGTAGTTTAAGAGAAAAAATCTGCGGATCCCCACATTTGAGCCGAAAAAGCCCCCAAAGTTCGAATTTTGATGTTAAATTGACTTAGAACGGCGAACTTCCACTACTACTTTCCCCGGTGTAACGTGTTAAATAAGGAAATTTTAGGTTGCCGTAATATATTTGATTTGTGAATATTTCATTTAGTATTTTTTTATCATTCTACTGATATTTCACTTCGCGCATGGCCCTCCGCTGGCTCTGGGGGCTCAACCAACAGGAACTAACCAAAACTAACCCAAGGCATGCCCAAAATCAAAAAAAAAAAAACTTATTTTTTGGACTTAATTTATTATCAAGTGTATGATCCACCGATTCTTGTGTATTAATCTGCTCTATTTGAGGTAAGCTTTCAAACAAACCAAAGAAAAGTGCAAAATTCTGTGGGTCTTTAACTTTACCGGAACCTATTATAAGTTCAGATCTTTCCGTCGTTCCCAAAATCAATGAGTTCTTCTTTTGGTTTTTATTTTAATTTACTCCTTAGTTGACAAATACACTAATCAATGTAAAATGTTTGCAACTAGGTGATTTAGCCTATATTTTTTATTACTTTTTTATGGCAGTGGCACACACACTAAAGGGAGATCCTACAGCGCTCGACGAGCGGTGTGTGTGCGAATATGTCGATTGACACGGTTCTTGAATAGTTAGTTGTAGGTTGTAATTAGGGGGAAACATATGTCCTGAGAGTGAGTTCCACAGTGATGTAGTGCGCCAGACAAAGGAGTTCTTGTAAAGCGATGTTCTAGATGTTTCCAGTTGTACGACAAACTGGTGCGCTCTTGTCGTCTGCCGTGACTGTCTGACAGGCGTTGCCAGAGGCGGGATGAGGCGAACCAAATCCTGGGAACATCTGCCGTGAAAGTATCTGTTCTGTAAAACAGGGACATCTCGGCCACACGTCTGCGGTGTTCCAGACTATCCAGATTCCGGGTCAACTCCGGGTCCGATGGGACGCACAGCTCTCTTCTGAATGGAATCCAGCAGCTTTAGGGTGTGCTTTGGTGCGGCACCCCAAATGTGTGAGCAATATTCTAAGCACGTTCTTATTTGCGCTTAATAGCGCACCAAGCTTCTGGGAGGCTGATTTTGCGATGTTAGCAACGTGGTCATGCCAGAACATATGGCTGTTGACCGAGACACCCATTAGTCCGATTGACGAGGACAGGAATGGTCGATCTTGCCATACTGATGTCAGGACCCGCCGTATTGGCCCTCTTGGTAAACGTGGCTGCTTGGGTCTTTGCTGCATTGAACTGGGCCAAATTTCTGTCGCCCCAAGTTTGAACTTTCTCCAGGTCATGATTAATTGCTGTAATCTGCTCCTGTCTGATGACTCAGTCGCTGGTAAAGGTTTTTCTGATCTAAAGTGGGAGACAAGGGTACTGTCATGTGCAAAACTGTAAACAGAACTATTCGTTTCGGTCAGCAGGTCATTAATATAGATGGGGAACAGAGTTGGTGAAACTATTGCGCCCTGAGGCATGGTGAATTTGTCTGAGATGTGTCCATCAACTGCAAGGTGCAGAGATCGGTTCTTAAGGAAACTGGCAAGCAAGCTGCAGAGAGAGGTTGGCAGCTCGAAGGACGGCAGTTTGTTGAGCAATCCGTCATGCCAAACTCTGTCGAATGCCTTCGAAATATCCAACGCAATTGCTCGACTCTCCGTAGTTCTCAATTGCCCTACTCCATATATGAGTGACATAGGCCAATATATCTCCTGTCAATCTCTCTTTGTGAAAGCCGTATTGATTATCGCTGATTATTTTGTTGTTCTCAAGGTACTTGAGTAGCTGCTAATTGACTACACGCTCCATGACTTTGGAGATTATTGGAAGCAAAGCAATTGGGCGATAGTTTGAGGGCGTGGTTTTCTTGCCTTCTTTACAGAATTACAGAAACAAGTCACTCTTATGATCACAGAGTTCTCTACACCTAATTACTACTTTATATTCAAATTGAATATTTTATTGGTGAAGCTAACACCAATTTACAAAATTGAATAGACTAATAATAATTATTTTTGGTACCTTAACTTTGCTAAGCAGATTAAGACTTTATGTTTTCTAAAACTGTATCATTCCAAATAGTAAATTACTAAAACATAGATAATAGCTAAGCTATAAATCCCTGGTTTATTTACAGCCTGCTGAATGGAACAATAAAGAATGGTAATTTTTCAGAAGATGTGTAAGACCAATTTTGTCGTTTTTTCCTCAGAAACACATAAATTGATTGTTTGTCATTTTTAGACCTTTTTTATTTGCGGATGGAGTGGATACAGGTGCGGCGGTACGGGATATGGTAAAAAAGTGTATAAAAATAGATACTAATAATAATAATAATAATAATAAATCTCTTTAATTAGACAAGTCTAATACAAATATAGGTATAGTACAATATTACGAAATATAAATTAAAAAGTATACACTAATATTATTAAATTGTTTACACAGAAATCAGCTTATCTAAGCGAGTGCCCACCAAAAGTGACCATATGCAACTACCTGCAAAACATGCAACATTCAATTGTTCAACTGCATCGCTCTCCCCGCAAGTAGTCCCTTAGCCTCCCCCTGAATAGTCTAAGGGTTGGTAAACCCTTAATAGCTGTGGGCAATGCATTAAAACTTATTAGCCCATTGTGATACACAGCTTTTTCAGAACAAGCTCTATTTTTTCTTGTAACATAAAAATTGTCTCTATTTCTTGTTAAATGTTCATGAAGAGCTCTATATGTAATTAATTTATTTGTGAAATAGTCTGGTGTCAGTCCATTCTTTATCCTATACACAAAAATCATGGTTTGATACGTAATGAACTTTTTGACTGAGAGCCAACTTTTTCCAGCATATCAGTTATATGTGTGTGTCTCTCCCTTTCTTCAATATTATTCGCATAGCCCTATTTTGTAATTTTTGGAGACAGCTTATCTCATTATGGTTGGCCATGAAAAGCATTGTTGCACTATAGACTATGTGTGGTAAAATCAGTGTATTATAATATATTGTAATTTTAGTCCGCTCAGAGAGTGAAGTGGATACTCTTGATAGGAAATTAACATGTCTTGATATTTTGTTAATAATGTACAGAATATGTTCCTTAAATGTCAACGAATTATCAATTATAAAACCCAAGTACTTAACTTGTTTAACAGTTATGCAGTCTGTACCTATTGAACTTTTAGTCCATTTTGATTATTTTGATATTATGGTAGGTCTTGCGTAATCATAGAATACTGTTGCACAAGCTAAATGCCTACAGTTTCAGGGGTTCCAGTCTTGGCTGGTTTGAATCGTACCTGAATAATAGAACACAATCAGTTTCTTACAACAAGTTAGTGTCTGACCAACAAACGTTAAGGTGTGGGGTTCCCCAAGGTTCAGTCTTGGGGCCTGTTCTATTTTTGCTGTATATTAACGATATTTTAAACCTGCCTATTTCGGGAAAATTTACTTTGTTTGCGGACGACGCTACTATTCTGTGGAGTGGTGCAAGCGGGGAAGACTTGACAGATATTGTTAATTATGATTTGTCTTTGGTAAAAATGTGGTGTCATGCAAACAAATTATGTTTTAATATTACCAAAACAAATATTATGTCTTTTAAACGAAGTGTAGGTCCAGTGTATTTAGACAATAATTTATTAAACAATTCAACTCTTAACAAATTTTTAGGATTATATATTGACAATAAACTTAAGTTTGAAAAGCATGTAAGGCACCTTAACCAAAGGTTGTCTTCGAATTGTTTCGCTTTAAAGACAATTTCCATTAACTTAGGAAAAACTATTGCCAAGCAAGCATATTTTGCATTAATAGAATCCCATTTACGATATGGCATTTGTTTTTGGGGTTCTTGTGCTAAACAGCTAATGCATACAGTATTTATCTTGCAAAAAAGAGCACTAAGGTATATGAATAAATCCAAATCAAGAGATTCATGTAAACCTCTTTTTATTGCAGACAGCATTTTGACATTATCTTCGTTATTCATCCTGGAAACAGTATCACTGGTACACAAAAAATATCGAAACACCTTAGGCAAAAATGCAACTAACCACAATACAAGAAGATCATTTCAAATTTCATTGCCCATTCCCAGGTCTTCCCAGTTTCATAGCTGGGTCGTTTTTAGTGGGTGTCTGCTGTTCAATCATTTGCCTGCTAGGGTAAGAGAGATTTATGATGGTAAGATATTTAAGAGGGAAGTTAAAAGGTTGCTTGTTGCGAGAGCTTATTATGATGTCCAAGAATATTTTGAGGATAATTTTTGATACTTGGGTGTCTGAAATTTTTAAATTTTACTTACATTGACTGTGATATGTATGGATATTTACTTAGATTTTTGTTGTGTAATTTTCATTTTATTGACGCATATGTATCTTTGTTTTGTTTATTCATTTTGTTGTATTTTACTCTTTGACTGGTAGACTAAGTGTATATGTATGTATATTATTTTTAAAATTGTTATTTTCCCTGCTTTGTCAGCAAGATTGTACGATCTTTGGACAAATAAAAGCATTTTGAGTTTGAGTTTGAGTCTTCTTAATAAATTCTGCTGTGATATCGTTAGGACCCTTTGTTTGGCAAGGAGAAAACTATGTTATTTAAACACTCAAAATCTATTAATTGAACGTAGCTGAAACGAATTGCGGATTGACTCTTCAACAACTGTGGGGTGGAATCAATGTTGCCATTGTCTATATGGGATATAATAGTTTCTATGCTGATAATAAAATAGTTATATAAATTTGTTGCTATTTCCGTAGGGCTAGTAAAAATTTCATTATCAATCTCTACTTTTTCTATTTTATTTATCTTTTTATATCGAATCAGTTGTCCTAATGTTTCCCACATTTGTTTGGGATTGTTTTTTGACATGTCAATTTTTTCCTGATAAAAATGTACCTTTCTTCTCTAATGTTTTTGACTGCTTTATTCTTACATTTCCTGTAATATGCCTTATTTTGGGTTGATCGATTTAACCTAAAAGCTTTATAATTGGCATCCCGCTCTTTAATTGCATTCTTTACTCTATCATTAAACCATTCTTTATATTTTCCATTAATAATTTTATCTGTTTTTGGTGCAACTTGGTTTAAAACCTTTATTATGTCATTATAAAGATATACATATTTTGAGTTTATCTCTGAAATTTTTTTATAATTCCAGGTAATTCTAGATAATTTATTATTTACTTTGCCATAATCTACTCTACCTCTTGTATTTATAACAATGATATCTGTGCAAACTGAACTTAAGCCAATCTTAGTGAGTAAAATATTGAATTTGTAAGGATGAATTTTGTTAGCTACTTTTATAAATATTACAGTGGCGTAACAAGATTAACGAGAAAAGAGCTCCACTAGCCCATTGCAGTTGTATCATCAACAGAATTAACCCAAATTAACCGAAGGCATGCCCAAAATGAAAAAAAAAACTGAATTGATACTGTCATAAATTTTAGTCTTTTGCACAAGTGAAACACTATTTTATTTTTTTGACAGGAAAGTATGAGTTTCTGTAAAGCAAAATGTACTGTGATACACTTCTATAGGTCAGTTGCATGCTTAGGCAACATCAAAATTCAAAAACTACTCTGACAAGTCTTCTAAAAAATGACCCGATTTCTAGTAGTACTTCACCATTCTAGGATTTTTTATAAATGGATGTCTGTGAAAATAAAAATAAGTGTTTGACGATAATGACGATGTCAGAACAGCCAGTGAGTAAGCCACGAATGAAGTGAATATCATTTAAAACATAACATAAAGTATACTTTTGCATAAATCGCCTCTTATATTTCTACTAGTGAAATGTAAATTTTAAATAAGTAACTGATCAGTTGAATCAGTGTGGAGTTTCTGAAGTCATTTTACTTTTGTTAGTTGAATCATTTATATTCTACTACATTTATTGTTGAAATTTGAGATAAAAACATTCACTAAAAAGACTCGTATATGCACCAGCCCTAACTGGGAAAAACATGCTCCTTTACTTAGATGGCCTTGTGAAGTTGTTGAAAAAACATTTAATACATTTAAAATTATCATATTTAAAGATTAAATATAACTAACTAATCACTGTTCAGACCTGTTATTAAGGAAGAAAATGCATTGTAACTGCTATCAAAGGCTAAATGCACGTTTTCGATAAAACTATTTTTAGAGCGTTTGGGATCGCAGCAGCCAGCTAGCACCTATTCATATTAAAAATAAAGGATTTTACACTATATAAATTTCCTGCTTTACCTATCGGAGCTAGCTGATGAAGGAGGGTCCATTGGTCCTATTTTAGCAGCCATCGCAGGTAATATTTATTATTTAAATGCTATTTAACACAGATTTTGTAAACAAAAACAAAGTTGGGCATTGTGATTTCTGATCTCAAAATAGTCGACGGGTCGCGGGCGCGGGGGAATTCTATAGTGATGGGATCACTCGAGTGAAAACGACGATCGATATCCTCGGTGTTTCTCGTGACAAGATTACCCGTACCACATCTGAGGGCTTCAAAGTTGCGCGCGCAACATATTGTTGACGAAAATCTCTAGTATTATACTTCGCGTTATAAGATCCTTTACACAAATAGTGCACTATATAAAAATCGGCCTTTCCCATTGGTCGATCCGCATGGCCCTCCGCTCGCTTCGCTCGCTACGGGGGCTCAAGAAAAGCAAACTAACCAGGTGCTAACCCAAGACATACCCAAAATCAATAAAAAAAGCTGTTTAGAAACATGATCTTAAAAAAAAATAAAAAAAAGCAACGGGGCTCGAACCCGCGTTTTCCAGGTGAGACCCAATGATCTAAATCTCTACACCACAAGAGTTCTTGATAGAAATCGATTGCATCATGCAGACATATCGTAATACGAGATGGATCGACCAATAGGAGAGGTCGATTTTTACATAGTGCACTATTTGTGTAAAGGATCTTTAAATGCTTATACTTCACGTATGGTCCTCCGCTCGCTTCGCTCGCTACGGGAACGCGACTAAGCGAAACTATCTAACACTAATCCAGGACATGTCCAGTAGTCGCGCCCGGTCTGTAAGCCCGATCATACACCTTTTTCAGCATTATTGGGAAAAACAAGGAGGGATGAACTCATATACGTAATACGTATATGGAGGCACCTGCCACTCCATATATCTTCTCGTTGGGTCGCGACGAAACAGCAGTACAAAAATATAACGTCCCGCGGTGTATGAGATCGATGCAACTAATCACGTTTTTTTAAAATTGTCCCGTCAGTTTGACTGTAAGGATAGTTTTTCGGACTTTTATTTTGAAATATGTAATAGAAATGTAACATCCTTGATTTTTTAGCCATGTGTTCTTACGAAAAAGACCAGGAACGCTTGCAACATATGTTGGAAGAAATTATGAGCGACGGAGACGGCCAAGATATTGCGTACGACGATCATTCAGATCCAGATCAATCTGATGAAGGTGAACTGGATCATATAGAACAGCAACTTGACAACAGCGAGTCTGAGCAGGATATTTCTGATCATGAGCAACTAGTAGACGAAAGTCACAGCAATAAATTATCGTTTTTTGGAAAGCATAAAATCACACGTTGGAGGAAATTGGCTTCACAACCTACAACAGTTAAAACATGACAAAAGAATATCGTCAAACGTTTTCCGGGTTCCACATCAACAACCAGAAACTTGCTGGAGCCACTGGGAATATGGGGGCATTTCTTCAATGAGGACTAATCAAATTGAAATTCGTGATTTCTTTGGTGTCATTTATATGGCTGGTATCTATCATGCAAATCGCCTGAATGGCGGAGATTTGTAGAATACTGATGGGTCTGGTGTAGAAATTTTTCGCCTCACTATGAGCCTGCAAAGGTTTAGATTCCTAATTCGTTATCTAAGATTTCACAGCAAAGAGACTCGAGCAACGCGAAAGGCAAGTGATAAATTGGCTCCTATACGCAATGTTTTTGACCGTTTCGTTTCTAATTGTCGGAATGGCTAGCATCACTCAGAATTTGTGACCGTGGCAGTGGCGGCTATTCAGCGGAAGTAGGGGAAGTGCCACTTCCTCAAGATAATGTAATTTAAAGAAATGCAATTAATTCATTCATCAGTAAAATAATATAGTTTAAGATTCAATGATAAAATGTTCTTAGTTTAGGAATAATCTGTTTCCCGTTACCCCTCTAATAACTAATAATTCAATTATTTTCAAATATTAAAATCAAACCTTCATAAAACAATAACAAGAATCTCGCCAGCTGCACATTGCCCGTTAACTCCACTATTGAAGAATCAGTGTTGCCAGATCAGTTTTACAGTTAGGTAGTAGATTGATGTAAAAAAAATAGTAGATTGATTAAAAAAATAGTAGATTACAAATTCACTGTTTAGCTTTAACAAGAAACATACCTATTCATGGTAAAACTTAAGTAAAGCAGAATTAATACCACTAACCACTAACATTAAACCAATAACACCTGTTATTCAGTCGGTTTTGAATAAACACGCCGACACACAAGTGACACTGACAAGTCGTATTCGCAAGTAAAATGCTAATCACCTTTAAACGATTCAAAGAACGAGCCGGTGAATCCCCATATATGTATATATAGAACTTGTGGTGGTGGTGCCATCTGTTAAAACTGCACAGAAATAGCAACGTAATCCCACTGCACAAAAATAATTAAGATGTTGTGTTAGAATTTTAAGATTTCTATTTAATTTTTTAATTTTTTCTTTAGTTTTAGGATATTTAATCAAGTATTCTGTTTTTCTCTAAATAATAGTAGAATTTACCTTGAAGAAAGTAGAATAGTAGCCAAAGGTCAAAAATAGTAGATCTACTATAAAAATAGTAGACCTGGTAACACTGTGAAGAATAGAACAGAGGTAGGGTTGCCAACTCACCCGCCGTACGCGGAATGTCCCGATTTTCGAGGCATATGCCCCGCGTCCCGCCACTGTCTGTCGCGGGACGCTATTGGTGTTTTTGTTACATTTTGAGTTCAAAACAATTTGTCCCGAATTTCGCCTCTTTGTCCCGCGGTTTCGGCAAGTTTGTCCCGATTTTCTTTAAAAGCGAGTTGGCAACCCTAAACAGAGGTGAACCCATATGAAAATGTCTATTTCTTTTCGCGTACGCGCCGATAGCAGTGACAATTTCATTATCATTTGTATAGAACTTTACGGAAGAGGTATCGTTCGAGAGCCGTCGAGTCATCAAAAGTATAAGCGCAACTAGTTGGTTGCCATGACAACGATGACGTCGTAATGGTCGTACATGTGTTGAAAGAGTTGGCGGTAGCACTACGGAGACCCTATAGCCCTCCGTAGGTAGCACTTCCATTCTCAGATCAACGCGAAAGCACGTTGTTTCGTTTATTGCGAGTTTATTAGGGGACATTCCGCCGTGGATTCTTGGAATTATTTTTTATTTTCGTTGAACGGTTGATCCATTATAGTATTATACAAGAGATATTTTCTATATATTCTAGTTTTAGTGTGTTATTCGTAGACATTTGTATTAGCAACAAAAT
>MU182608.1:245045-255626 GCA_016904865.1 Pissodes strobi | reverse complement strand
CAGTAAGTTAATTCGAATTCTTATATCACTGGACTCCGTAGGTAATTGGAATTATCATCTACCTAACTACCAAATTATAAACACAATAATCAACTATTATAGGTATAAATACGTATTAGGTATACCGCTCCGTATACTTATATACCATTGTCTTTATTAAACAATGCTTATACCTGTTTTCGACAAAAACCTTCAGTCATAGACAAGGTTTGTCTGAGCTTCGAGTAAAGTGTGGTAGATAATGGTGCGAGAAGGGACGGGTTCGATACCCCAAGCCTTTTTTCGAGAAGCTTTTTCTTATTTTTATTTAGCTTTATTGGAGTTTTCACTGCACACACCTCTTCTTTTTTAGTCCTGTTTTTACTGTTACTCTTTCATTTGAAAAATTAAATATTTTTTTCTTTTGGAAAAGTAGCTTTTATTTGTACTAAATATTTTCTAGTTCTTGAGGCTTTATTTGCAATAGAGCTTATTTTGATGCTATTTTAGAGATATGGGGAAAATATTTTAGCCGTGAAAAATTATTAAAATCCAGAAATAACAAATCATAATGTATAAAAACAAAAAAATGCGCGTGCACTATGTGCGCATATCTGAAGTGAAACTTCTTAATTTTTTTAAATATATCACTCAATTAACAAAAAGGGAAGGCCTAAATGAAAAAAAAATCTTCATAAAAGTTTCGCTTATGTCATGATAAGGCATTTTTTGCTTGCAAATTAACAAAGCCAGCTCGTGTCGCTCGTCGTGTGTCGCGACTTAATTTTACTCCCGGCGCGCGTTAAGAATTTTCACTTCAAAAATTTATTTTAGAGGGATTTTTTGAAAGTCCTAAATTTGAAGGATTTTTAAATTTCTACTGGGAAAATCGAGCCGAACGGTCTGACAACCCTGCTTTTAACTGACTGTCGCACAATCACGGATCAAAAACCAGCAACAGTCTTACCGCTTGTATTTAATATTGTACAAAAAATATACAGAGCATTAATATACAAATAAAACACAATTCTTTCTTAACTATATTTGATTTATTTATCAAAAAAAAAAACATGTAAAACACACGTATTGATCAACAAAATTTGGCTTTGAACAAAATATCTGTTTGTCACCTAGGAATGCCTATTATATTATATGTAAAAAAACAAAAGTTTTATCTTAACACGAAGGTCAACTTAGCTGTTAGCTATCTAGCAATCGGGGGCTAAGGACAGTTTTAGTTTACCAATGCAAGGATACATTTATCTGGCAGCGCTGAAATCTATGACATCATCTCCAAACTAGAATTTAAATCAGCCATATAGCATTCATTGTATCATTGTTTATATAAAGGAAAAACAATGATGGTATTAACAACGTTGGCAGCTGCCAGTTTTCTATCTGTGCAATGGTCAACCCGTCGCACAAAGACTAGGCCAAGTCTGCACTAAACTAATGTAAAAGTAAAGGGTATAAATAAAAAAAAATAAAGGCACAAGAGCTGAAAACTTCACATTTGCTTAACAGAAAAAAAATAAATAAGCATCTAGAGTTAACTTTACTTTTCCCTTATGGCAATTTTTATTAAGAAACCTGAAATTTTCAGCAAATCCATGTATGTAATTTATTAAAACAAAATAATTAACCGGAGATTAAAACAATCTGTAATGGATGTATTTTTTATATGAAAGGGCTCGTTATATTTTCATAAAACAAGTTCGACAAAAATTGTTAAATCGATAAGCTAAATCGTTCTGAAACTTAATGAATAAAAATATTTGAATTAAACAATTGTTATATTAGCATTTTCAAAATATTTTAAAGGGTATTCTAAAACTACTTTGCACTTGATTGAGTTTAATTAAAATAACTCCACTCCACAACCCCAGATGTGATATGAGCGTATGTTTACCGCTACATATTACATATGTATTTATCATTATATCATAATTAATTAAAACGAAATTGGCTTTCATAATAAGAAAAAAAAATTAACATGTTTATATTGCATTAGCTGTAAAATCATTACATTACAGATTGTTGTAAGTTCAAAATATTTCTTTTTTTTAAACAGTCTGAATCCGTTGGTAATATCTGAGGTTAACTAAATACTTTTTGCAATCACTTCATTTATATGAAAATATAAATTCAAAAACCATTAAAAACTACAGCAGCTTTTTCTAACAAATGCAGGGAAAATGAATACACGAATACAATTTCTAACTTGTAGTGTATAATTTATTTTGATATATTCTTTTTGTACATAATATATTTATTAAATTTAGGACAATACAGGGCAAATGAGTAAAATAAAAATTATAATGATCAATCGTCCATTTTCAACATCAAATCCCGAAGGAACGCTCTAGCCTTCTATTAGTGAAAAAGGCAGCATCCAATCTTCCGCCCAAAAATGATTTATTTTTTTAATAATAAACAATAATTATCGTAGAAATCTGGCTATGATCCTCCGATCTGATTGGAAATAAAGGCTATCTTGGCCGACAATGAGCATTTTTGTTATTTTAGGACAATATAATGGTATTCAAATTAACCTAAACGGAATTACGTATTTCTAATTTGATGCCAATCAAATGGTAAATTGTTTGTTTCAAAAAAAATAAATTATTATTAATAACCCTATATCTTTTAGATTTACGACTTGAATTTTGACACTTATGTTCAAAATTATATAACAGATATATAATTCTCATATAATTCTGGGTGTCAAAGTCAGAACATGTTTCCGTTAGTTTCACTAACTGACCTATACTCCGAGTGCCACGCTTTCAGGACCGCTCAAATTGGGTAGCCTTTATCAAGAAAAACTTTTTTATTTATTGATCGCCTAAAATAATATATTAAAATATGGCTGCAGTATTTTCTGATGGTTGAATCAAAACTAAACCCATGATAAACCAGAAAAAAAAACAATTAATTCTTGTGCGTAAAAATAATCTATCAAATGCAAGAAGTGAGAGGGAGAGGCAATTATCTTGCTCAACATTACCGACAGACACTGAAAACTTTTATCGTTTTAAGATTTTTTATTGGCACGTTATAACAAAATAAGTACTGATCATTTCGAAGAATTATTTAATCGGTCCTATCAGGTAATGTCAGAACAACCTTTTTTTTCCCGATTTTTTTCTTGGTTATACACTTTATTTGCCAAACTGATCATCAGATTTTTCGGAAATTCCCTGCTACTTTGCTGTCTAATACAATATAATAGTAATTAGGACATTGAAAATTACCGAAGGAAATAATTCATTATTGAGTATGAAATCATATTTTTCGTGAGATACCAACACACCATATCAAATTTTTTTCAACATAACGATTTTTTTCTTCAAACGTCAGAATAATATAACTAACTATATCGACGAAAAGGCTCAATGACAGGAAAAGTTTTTTGATGCCGCTGCCAATTAGTTTTGTATCCGCTGGTTTATCCGATTAACTGATTTTCTAAATTCAATTGGCGATTCTGTCATCTTATAATATGTCTATATCAAAAATATTTTCAATCAACAAAGTTAAGTATTGATACCTGTTCTTATCATTACTACTGCGTAAAAGCGGCAGCAAGTCTTTTGCAGCTGCTCGGAAAATATAAAAAACTAAATATTTTTTACTGTAATATGTTTATCGTTTGAAGAAAAAATAGCGTGTATTATTTGAAGTGAGTGACTTTTTGTGGCACATATTATGTAGTCGCAGGATTCGCTTCGCTCATCCATCAAAAAGTACCACTTCTACTCCTAATAATACAATATACTATTAATGCCATTTCTAGTAAAGTCGGAAACAAGGTGGCTTTTAAATAATTTTGCTAAAATCACTAGCTTATTATTTAATTAAGTTGGGGTTCGGAAGTTAGGCAAAATGCACTACAACAGAGTTTGATCCATAATACCGAAACAGCATTTTGTTTCGCTAGCCATGTTAATATCATCAGGAGGTGATTAAAACTCATGTCCTGATGAGGCTAACATGGTTAGCAAAACGCACGTAGAGTGCAAAAATTTTGTTTCGGTGTTGTAGAACTTATTTAATTCTTTTAAAATTCTACGTGTTTGTCCATGTTGACCATCCAATTTGAACTCTACTGAGAATAGCTTTAGTCCCCGTACTAGATCATTATAAGGCTTGGTAGTCTAAGGCCGATTTGGAAGATAAAGTGTTATAACCTACTAAAAAAAAACCAGACCCTTAACTAACGACACTTAAGAAGATACAATAAGTTTTAATACCATATACATATATATATATATATATATATATATATTACACATAAGGGCCTGACCCACGAGAATATCACAGTTAAACGCCTTACAAGCGGCGGACTCAACCTGTATATTAGTTTAACATACAGGTTATTGATCTATCCGGGAACCTGTAGGACAATCGGTATTTAGAAGTCTTTATATTCAAAGATTCGATACTTTGTATTCCGAATAGTCCGGCCTACCAAAACAATCAGCATTTTATTCAGCTTCAATATTGGTATGCAAAAAAATATTCTACAAATCAAGGACGTTCGTGTTGGATCAATTATAAATACTTATAATCTATAGCACTGTCACAACAAACTTCATTAGTGCATAGACGGTTCGGTACAATATAAATCATTGCAGCGTCTATGGATTGTAGATAAAGAATCAGCTAAAAATAAGATATACCAAATCGTATGATTAATAAAATATTATTTTTAAACACTGTAGAATAGAGTAGACCCTTAATAGACTATCAAAACTGACTGTTAGAATGTACTCTGATCCTAATGATTGAATATAAAGACTTCTCTCAATTTTACCAGGCCAGGATTTTAAATCGTACAAATATCAAAAAAAATCACCACATCGATGAAAAAGTTGTCCCACTCAAGACACATTTCTTATAAAAAATTCTACATTCTATGGATCAGACCAAATAGCTTACGACTACTTACATGTAGTTTCTTTCTCTTGGAGCCAATAAAACTCGCCATTTTTAAATCAATAAAATAGATACGCTATATGATTTGTTCAAACAATATGACCTACCTAAGTATATTTCTACTTAGGTTATGCCTGTGTGAAATGGTTCGATCAAATAACAATTTACACATTTTTATCGTTTTACAAAGAAATAAGAAGTAGCACTATCGACAAATCGCGCAGTAGATAGTCACGTTCTATTTTGTCCTAAATTATCAGGAAATTACTGATGACCTGAAAATATGTAGGTATTTAGAAAAAAAATGTATATAATACGTAGTGCCAAGAAACATCGAATGGAGGAGATTATTACACGGTTATACACCACCTATCTTTCCTTTTTTTTGTTGTTGTAGGTATTCTGTAGGAAACCATTTCGCTAATTAAATTGAAAATGAACAACAGTGTACTTTACTGAAAACACCTTTGAACCAAAATTCAAAATCATAGGATATGACTGTTATGAGGTGTTATTATCTTACAAAAATTATTTAGTTCGATTTAATCTTCGGTGACATGCATTTATTTTCGGTTAGCTGTAATCACTAAAAATTAAAATTTGCTTCTTTTTCACTTCTATGTCAAAAAAGGAATGGACATGTTAAGGCAAAAAGTCAAGATAAGCATAATTTTAAAAGCGTTTTCCTATTAGAGCTAATTTTTATTAGGAGGTAAAAAATTATTTTTTTTCATCGTTTGGATGCAAGCGGCACTTATGAATGCCAAAACAAAGTATGTGGTTTATTTTAAATCAAATTGAGACCTACTACTGTGCTCTTTAACTATTATCTTTTAAATTGCAGTCTATAACCTGGATATAAATTTAGGTCTTGAAAATGATCCCCTATCCATGTACAAATAATACATATTTATTTTTGTCCATTATAGTTGGAACTTATTGTACATGCTCCACTTAAACAGTAGAAAAAAAATAACTGTTAATTCGATTTTTTTTCTTATAAATCTTTCTCGTTTGTAGGCAATCTACGAGTTCATTGTTTAAACTTTCAAACAGGGAGAAAAAAGGGAGAGGGTGCGATTTAATACAAATCCTCCAAATTAAGCTTATCATAGCAAAATCTGAAGTAATTGTTTACTATCAAATATATAAAATAACACTGTTTAGACATACGAATAGATTCAATAAATCAATAATAAGTTTAACCACAGCTTACGTGCCCTCTCTTAAAAACTCAGGATATTATTTTAGTTTAGTTAAAGCAACTAACAGTTACATATCCTATATACGTATTAAAATTTGTTAAATACATATTGAAATATCATAATATATATTTTTGACACTTGCACTTCCTACAGCATACCTCTAGCAAAGATCGAATATATGGATCTTCGCCTCTAGTATAACTATTTGTGCGTCATTTTTTGAAAATATATGTTGTTTGTATTTTCATAAAAATTTATGAATTTATTTTATACGAAATGACAAATCAATTCTGTAGCGTAAAATAAACACAATTCCTTGTTTTAGTAGGTTCCAATGCTTCTTATTTGAGGACAGTATTTTTCAACTCCTTTCTAAAAATGAAGAAACCTAGGGGGAACCATAGCCTCACAGATTGAAGCGGAGTTTTTGATAATCTTGGCCAAGGAAAGGATAAAAAGTTATGTTGTTTTACATCCATAAAAGAAAATATTCCGTAGAGTAACAAATATACAAAAGAACCATTTCTTACAAATTTACGAAATTAAAGTTTGCATAACTCAGGATAAAGAATCATCTTAGAAGCATTTACTTTTTTAATTGTGGCCAATATGCGCCCTTAGTTGTGATTTGAACCACCTCCCCCCTCCCTTTTTCAGAATACCATTAAGACTACTATTATTCCGCAAATCTCCTAATTAATATTGAAACTAAAAAAAACCGAAAATTTGAATTGTCTACTATAGAGCTCATTACAGCGAAACAAATATGAATAACACTACATAACAATTTAAATTTACAGAACAAAAATTAAAACAGTTAACGTCAACGGTAACATAACATATTTCAAAATGGAAAACGTTTTCAAATTAATGTTTTTTATACAGTTTGTAATTTAGACAGTTTATATATTGACATACCGGATTAATATCTGGAAAGCTGCTATTTCTAGGTATTTCTCCAACAACATTAAATAACCGCTCTCTCCCTCAGCAAAAAAATGGAGTACAGCGTTGGGATTAGGCTCCCGAGGATTTTTTCCTTAACGCCTCGGTGGATAATCTACCAAGATCAATTACAACCACTGATGATTACAACACTATATAGAAATAAATCCAATTTAAATAAAAGCTAAAGATTTCTGAAAATATGGTTTTGTCTGTCAGATGATAATAATCACCGATAAGTTAGAAGAATATGACACCCCGTCAATGGTCGCATTTCAATTTTTAGTTGGCAATACGATCCAATTATTTCAACACCTTATCAATCTTTGAATATTAGAATTAGCATCGGGAATAAATAATCCAAAACAGAAATGCAATTATGTTTTAAAATGCATCTATATTTTGTTAAAATAATTTCCTATTCCCTAGAACTAGGTCCTAGTTTGAGTTATGGGTGTTGGTACGACGCGACGTTTGTATCTATTGTAATGTTTATATTCATCAATTTCTAGCCAATTCTTGTCAGTTATGGATTGTATTTGCTTTCTTTATGTTCGTATTTCTTCGGGTATATTGAACGGAACCTTATCGCTATGAAGATTTACTTTTGACCGATTTTTGTGAAAGCGGGCTTTACATTAGACAATTTCGTTGTGTAAAGTTATTGCACAATTTACCTGAAGCGAATAAGTTTCTACACACAAGCCACGACTTGAACAAAAACTTGGCACAATTTGACTTGGCGCAGAGTTACCATATATAATTATAATTATTATAATCGCTTAATTTATTTTTATTTTGTAACCTTGGTCTTGTTACATACATTATTTAAAATCTGCGATTTTAGAAAAGTAGTGTCTGTATCCACGGGACAATCATGTTTTTTTTTCTCTCTCTCAACCTACATTAACGAAGCCAGAACCAACCAAATATAACCTAAATGTATCAGCTAGAATTTCGGACAAATAATATCTTCACGTAGATTTAAATAAAATACCAGCCATGTGACACGTGATAGCAGACACTTTTCAGTTTTATTAATAATCGGCCAGGAAACGAAGTTCGCTTTTCAAGGCGAAGAAAAAAAAATAGGAAAGTTTTGAAATTTGGCAGAGATATTTATTAGACTTTATTGTTCATTGTGTAAAAAGTCCCCAACAATTGAGCATGAGGAATCACCGCCATCTTGAAAAATGTATGCATTTTTGAGATTTCCATTAATATCAATTTATACCTGCAGGATATGTAATAACCTTGAGACTGTAATGAACAATAGCTAATGCTAACCATGTTAGCAGCATCAGGAGATAATTGAAACTGTTTAATTATGTGCTGATGATGCAAACAGCGAAACGCGCGTCGAGTGCAAAAAATCTGTTTCGGTATTGTGGATAAAACTCTGTTTTAATGCCTTTTACAAGTAAACTATTCATTTAATAATAAAAAAATTGCTTATGACCTTTCTTATAGAAAATGCAATGCTCTTTATTTTATATAATGTGTATGCGCACACTTTTTTCAAGATGGCGGCGTTTCCTCAACTAGATTTTTTGGGAACTTTTTATACAATCAACAGTAGGCCATAATAAACGTCTGTGCCGAATTTCAAAACTTTCCTTTTTATGTTATTTTACTTTCGTTTCCTACGCTACAAGCTTGTTGGGGCGACACTGGCATAATAAATATTTGAAGCAAAATAATTCCAAAATCACCTTGATACACACATATACGGGAACACCCTCCCAATCATCGTCGATTACAATCTGTAAAAGAATACTAACCTAGCTATTGAGAAATTGCGATGCTGAAATATGGTGAGCTCTATTATTCTATTAGAATGGTATTCTGAAGCCTACGGGCTCAACTAACTCAGTACATAATTTCTCAATTGGAAAAAAATCCTAATGCCGTTAAATGAAAGATTAATTGACTTCTACTTATTACTGACACTTTCAATACTTCTAAGGAATGATAATAAAGGAAAACTTAAATGTGGCGAGTTACTACTGGCTCCGATCTATATATACAAGTATACAATGTAGTAGGAGTTGCACGTGTGTCGGATACCCCTTTTTACGAGGGGGCGCTGCTCCGACAGTGCCATCCGTGAATATCCGAGTGCCGGGCGTGGCGTACCCATTCGGTAGGTACTTTTAAGAAGGAGACAGGACATGGTTTGTGTATTTGAATTCAGAATATTCGTTAGTGCTTGACACAATATTTGGATTATATTGTATTTTTAAGCTTTTGTTTTCGCAGTATCGACCGATTCTACACAACGATAAGTGGATCGCACAAATATAATATCTGAAACTATGCTGATTTTTTTTTCTAAAAAACGCTTTAACCCGTATATTTTACTTTAACGTTTTCTCTAATTAGAAAATATTTTAGACTGTACTGGCTGACTCAAAATACCTGACTTTAGATGTGGTTTTCTCCACGAATGATTAAAGTTAAAATATACTTAAACAGTGACAATCGGTTATTAAAAAATTACTTAGGTTAAAATTACAAAATTTCCTAGATGCTGGTATTATTTTCATCTGGCTTAATGTTTTGAGTAACGTATTTCGTATGGAAATTCTTGAAATGGAACATTATTTGAACAAGAAATTATTTCAATGAAAAACTAATCAAAAGGGCCATTTATTTCAAACAGAAAATTTTTCAAAGATAACCTTCAAGCCTGATGTCATAAAAGTCACTTTTCTCTTAAAAGCCAATACATTTAATCTATGATGATATCAGTCCGATAAATCAATTTCCCAAGATTTGCATTTGGAACAGAAAAATTATAATTAAAATCAGAATGGGCAGGATATATCTCTCGAAAAACTGACAACAGATAGACAGAATGAAACCGGGACCAAGAGAACAACGCAGAAAGACCCGAAGACCAAACGCCAGATAAAAAGACGATACAGATTGAATTTCTGCTAAAAAATTTACACACTTATTTTATGTAACATACCTCAGTTTAATAGTAGGAAATTTAACTATTTTTGAAATATTGACGTTTTTAACTTTTAGCTACGCAGTTTTGCTCGGCATAAGTTATAATCAAAATGTGTGTAAGCTAAACCTTTCTTTTTACTACAACATCCAGCCTAATCGGTAATGACCGGCAGGCCAGAAACTATTAGTTCCGTTTAGACCGGACGTAAACGTCAAAAGATGGGTTACGCAAGTTATGCCGTTTAGATTCTGTAGTCAATCAAAGTGTAAAAAAATGACAAATTTCAAATGTGAAAACTTCGCAAACTGGTCACTTCTCGCCAGAATTTTGGGCAAAATTAATAAATAAGGTAAAATAACGGATAAACAACATTAAAATAAAATTATTGGGTCTAGGAAGGTTTTCACCCAATTCAGCATCTTGGCGAGAAATTGAAACTATGCAAACAAAATTTAAGCTCACTGTATATTTTTGAACATTATGTACATGGTCACTAACCCATACCCTGATGGCGTTATTCGAATAGATACCAAAAAGTGATAGAGCCAAGTTTTA
>MU182608.1:233676-245035 GCA_016904865.1 Pissodes strobi | reverse complement strand
ATGGCGTTATTCGAATAGATACCAAAAAGTGATAGAGCCAAGTTTTAGAGCTTTTTCTGAACCTTTTACCAGGTAAAAAGATGAATCTTTGATTTTCTTTTAATGAAACAAATTAAAACTAACAGTCTTTGAAAAGACCATATTTTCCTGATTTCAAACATATATTGCTTCTGTGCGGCCGGTTTTATATGTCAAGGTCTTCATTACCAAAATATCCAACTCGAAAAAATTAGTATACTGGCAAACTTAGAGGAAAATTTCAACTACAACAAATGTCGTGACGTTCACTTATGCGGATTCGCACTTATCAGTGTTGTCCATGATAACTGCTGTTTAAGCTTATTTGCAAGGAGGTCCCAGAACTTAAAAAATCAATAAACGTCTACATAAGTCTAGATGTACGACATTTGTCGCAGTCCGGATTTTAATGGACATGTGAAAATATGACTCTCATAAGATCAGCAATGAGTAAAACGGTTTGATTACAATAAATATCATAAATACGCTAATATAGATATTTGCTCATTAAATGTCAGTCCCACTCAAGATTTCATCAAAAAAACTTAATGAAAGCATGAGTAATGAGTAGATATCTGAATAAGTTTCCTAGTAGACGTTTTACTTCTACTATGCGATTATAAAACACACAATATACACTCAAAGTTATTGATCCATGACAGATTGAAATTGCGAAATTTGTTTTAGAAAATTTCAAGCCTCTAATGTTAAACTAAACAGAACATCAACAACTCATACATATTTGAAATCTGGAAAAATTAAATTATGAAATACTATATAACACGTAGAATCGTAGTGTTACTGAACATAATTTATTTCATATAGGTATATAACAAGTCTTAAAAGAAATATTCAGATTACTGTTATATAGAAATTAACTGTACCTTGGTAACTGAATAAGAAATTAAAACGTATTCGATAAAATGAAAAACTGCTATAATTACTATCAAAAATTGTTTTATTACGTTATGTGAATTTTTAAAATTATAAAAACACGGAAAGAGGTATTTAAAAATAAAAGTATTACCATAAAAAATTAACCGGTTTCTTAAAGAAATATTATTTTCCAGCAAACCCTTGAACCGTTGGTTTCTCATTCTTGTAATGTCAACTTCCAATTAAAGGGGGTGTATATAACAATAAACAGTCTATACAATAAAAAAGCTATTTTGTTCTTAATTACTAGTTACATTCGGTAGCCACTCAAGGTATGAAACATCATATTATATTAAATATGTATATAATTTTGAGCAGTATTGCAGTAATCAAGGCCACTATTACGTCTACGGAAAAAAACCTTTTTTGGTTTTCTTTATGAACATTACTTCAAAAAAAAAATGTAAGTATTCGAATATGAATATGTAGAATTATTATAATGTATGCAGATGAAATCATAGATTTTCTGGGATTCATTTTGAACACCTGAGGCCTCCTCATAGTAAGTTGAATAATCAACTCGGCCATTAATAATAGATTAGACATTAAATTCGATTAGTGCCTAGCAGACCTGTTTATAGAATTAGAAAATATGGTTGTAAGATTGAACTATTCCTAGAGTATCAAATCACAAACCGATCCTGCATGTCCGTCTTGTATGCTTATAAAATTTTAAAAATCTTTAACAATATTTTACAAAATTCCGAAATTTGTGCCGCATATAACGTGCAATATTCACAGATGGTATTATTTTTTGTATCCTATCATTTAACACCTAAATTCGCGCGAACTTTGAATGCTTTAAACTTACAGATTTTAAGACGTCTATAGACAAGTTTGAAATCAAACAAATTTTGAGGGTAAATGGCTAACCATTTGGATAAAAATAATAATAAATGCATAAATAGTAGGTTACATACGCAAGGTATTTGATGAAGACAACTTAATTTCACAAGTAACTAACAATACTTGTCAAATGTGCTTATTATGTTATTTCTCACGATATTTGTATAAAAGTTACTGACTTGGTAACACTTTATCCAACAAAAGTATTTTAAGGAACTTGTTTATTTTCTATCTATCTATACTCGACGCGCCGAACAGATTCACCAAACACGGAAAACACGGATACAATTAATTCTTCTTATTTTATGATTCCATTGATTCCAAACATAGAAACTTTCATTAACACATTCTATTTTTATTTTTTGTATTATGGATAAGAAAAATCGAAATGAAAAACAAAACATTGGGTCGATTCAATCATAAATTAAGACGAATTGTTTCCGCGATTGGTGAATCTGTTCGGCGCGTCGAGTATAGGTTACATTTGTAAGCGCAATTGAAACGTGCACAAAAAGCAAACGGATTTTCATGATATAAAACTATGTAAGGAAAATGTTTGGCTAAAACAGCTTGAAATCAGGGTTGCTTTTTAATGGACCAATTTCATAACGTCTGTGTCCAAGCAAACCGTGAAAAGAATACTTCTATGCTTTGAAATCAATATATGCCATTAATTTATACTAAGATATAAAATGTTGGTCAAAAATAGTGAGTAATTTAGGTTCAGATTTCAATTTATATATTTTTTTCGCATGTGCATAATAACATGTTAATATAAACAACTCTTAGAGCTCCAGTAATTTAATTAGAACCAAGGTAGTTTTCTCTTCGAATAATTATCATTGAGTTATTAGTTTTGGACGTTACAGTATATCAGATCAAAATATTTTCAAGAGCCTTAAACGAATATCGTTGAAAAAAAAATCTTAAGAGCATTTTTTATTTAAAAAATAAATAACACAATAAAAACTAGTAAACTATCACAAGTAAGATTTCAATAATCGTAACATACTCATTCATGCATGCGGTGCCCATTATATTTGAAAAATAATCCCCTTATAATGGAAAATATTTAATACATTTAAACATGGGAATATTCCATTTTTGTTTTTAGCAATACGGGCCTAAAATGTCATACATTTTAAGATTAAAGCTGTTTAATTTGTTTTAAAGCATTTTCCCATGGAATATTTGGCGACCATGGAAAATAAATAGCCTATTTTACACTACATTTAAATTTCTGAGCCCCAAAAAATATAGAAACAATTCCGCATATATTTGTAAGGTGCAAACTGAAACTTTTTGTGCAAGGAAATTTAAAAAACGTCCACTTTTGTATAAATCTGGTAGAAAGCGTTAACTAGTCCATTTGATTTGATTACTTCAACATGTCAACAGAGAGGCCCTTGGCAAATTCATTCAATAAATTATCCACGATCATACGAGATTTCAATATTACCTGGGTGAAAACTATCAAAATTGTCAGGATGGATATACTTATATAGCAATTTGTAGACAAGACATTTAAACTGAACACATTTTATACTAATAAAATAAGTTCTGCGATTTCATATAGTTCATGTAGGTATTTGAATGTTATGTCCGAGTGTAGATTTATGAATCTAACCAAAACTGCGTCCCCCTTATACATACTAAAAATCACGAATAACTTTAAATCCAACGTACTTTTCTAGACTCCGGATGTCGTCATGTACGCAATATTTCAAAAGCAATTGAATTTAGATATAGGATAGTATACCAGAGAACAAGAAGTTCAAAAATATCATAAAATGCAGGGTATTCCAATAAAAAGTGAAGTTCATATAAGTCGACCTTTATTGGGGACACTATGTATAATAAGTGTTATTTAAACATCATATCATCCAGCCTTTGGAGACATTTCATTATTGCTATTCCATTCTACTTGGGCATTTTGAACCCAACCCATTATTTTGATTCTATCGATGTCGTCAGTCTATTGGGTAGGTAGTCTCACTCTACTACGTTTATCAGCTCTTGGACGTGATGGAAGTGGTCTTCTCTGTTTATCTATTTCCGCTCGGTTTGCCTATGTGACATGTCCAATTCCACATAGTTAACATATCCGCTCCAGAAATTCAGTTATTCCTGTTCTCCGCCTTAGGTTCTCGCTTGTAACATGGGTCCAGGATTGACTTTTTCATTTTGCAAGCTGATAAATAGATCAGCTGACATGGCGTCACCTTGTCTTATACCTCCTTTAATTTGAATATAGCCGCTATTATCGTGCAATTTCGCAGTCATAGTATCATTTTTATATAATATGTTGTATACTCATTTGGAGTACCTATAATCGCAGCGGCATTTCTGTAGGGCTTTCGCAATACTATAGAAAAGCTTTGTGTAAATCAATAAATGCGAGGGCTAAGGATCTTATAGTTTGAGAGCTGGCAGTAAAAACAACTACCTCATAAGTTATCAAAGGTTTGAATTGACATGTCTATACTCCTTTAGGTTGTAATTTTAAAACCGTCTGCGTGCCGGGTATGAGTGGTCGCTTCATTAGTTTAAAATTTAAAGAACAAAATTAAAATAGCTCATATCTACCCAATTATAACTAGCATAAATGTTTTATGAAAATGGCCTAAGATCTTAACAAAATTTAAATCGAAGGCGTCTGCCGTTGGAAGTGATCGCCATTTCGAAGCAGACGAAGTCAATTATGTCAAAAAAACGCCATGAACTTCCTCAAGGGTTACCGCCGTTATTTTTGTGTCAAAATATTACTAATCAAAGTTAAAAGAGAAACTTTGGCAGACGGTCGCATTAAAATTGCAGACGGGTTTAAAGTTGAAAAGTCAAAGAAAAATATCTTAACTTAAATTGCAAACTTTAGTAGATTATAAAAAGTGAACTATTTGGATTTAAGATTTGCGAAATTGATAACCACTTTCAACTTTTCTTAATTAAAGAATGAAATTTCTAAAATAAGCGTTTAACATAATATCAAAAAACGCCGTCAATTTACTCACAAGTTACCTTCAATTTTTTTGACAGAATATTATTATTGTTTGTAAGACGCATATAGAAAATTTCGGCAGACGGTCACATTCTAAGAACAGACAGGCCTAAATTAGTTGCTATCAATATAATAAGGTACAAATATAATTTTTTCATTAAATCGTCCTCGGGTGTAGAGCTCATTATGAAAAAAAAGTAAAAACAAGCTATACCGAAATCTGAAAATAATAAGCAGCGACTCATTCCCAAATTTATTTCTAAAAACCAACAAAAACCCCAATATGAGGAGCGACAAGTTTAGGCGTGCATAGGGAATACGTTCATAAATTAACAATGTTAAAAACAATTAATTTTTAAAATATGATAGTCTATATTTACGCAAATTTATTTCATATAAAGCTATGTGTCACTTACTGCCTACATTTTTCAGTTCGAGTGATATTATATTTATTTAATTTCAAACAACCAATAATTTTCTTAATAATAATATTATTTATCTATAATATTATTGCTTGCTACATAAATTTTGTTGGCGAGTTTTATTTTTGTTTCTTTTTGTTGAACAACTTTTTTCTGCGATGGTATTAACTTGATACTAAGGTTTATTCTAAACCCTACTAAAAACTATAAATGTTTAGGTTTTATTTAGAAAATACGTAGTATTTTTGTTATTATTGGTTTGAAATTGAATAAATATAATATCACTAAAGTCGAAACTGAAAATGTAGGCAGTAAGTGACAAATATCAAATAAATTTGTGTAAAAATACACTATCATATTTTAAAAATTAATTGTTTTTAACATTGTTAATTTACAAACATATTCCTTATGCACGCATAAACTTGTCGATCCTCATATTGGGGTTTTTGTGGGTTGTTAGAAAGAAATTCGGGAATGAGACACTGCTTATTATTTTCAGATTTCGGTATAGCTTGTTTTTTTTTACTTATTTTTCTTTTCTTAAGGAGCTCTACACCCGAGGAAGCTTTAATGAAAAAATTATATTACGAGTACCCTATTATATTGATAGCAACCAATTTAGCCCCGTCTGTTCTTAAAATGTGTATGCCGAAATTTTCTTTACGTTTTCGTTACTTACCCAACAATAATATTCTGTCAAAAAAATTAAAAGTAACTTGTGAGGAAGTTGACGGCGTTCTTTGATATCATGTTAAACGCTTATTTTTTAATTAAAAAAAAATCGCAAATCTTTAATCCAAATAGGTACTTTTTATACGCTGAAGTAAAGTCAAGATATTTTTCTTTAACTTTTCAACTTTAAACCGGTCTGCGAGTTGAACCGTCTGCCAAAGGTTTCTCTTTTACCTTTGATTAGTAATATATTTAGTAAATGGCGGTAACCCTTGAGGAAGTTCATTGCGTTTTTGACATAATTGACTTCGTCTGCTTCGAAATAGCGATCACTTCCAACGGCAGACGCCTTCGATTTCAATTTTGTTAAGATCTTAGGCCATTTTCATAAAACATTTATGCTGGTAATAATTGGGTAGATACGTAGATATGAGCTATTTTTTTTTTTTTTTTGTTAAAATTTTAAACTAATAAAGCGATCACTCACACCCGGCAGAGGGACAGTTTTTAAATTACAACCTAAAGGAGTACAGACATATCAATTCAAACCTTTGGTAACTTATGAGGTAGTTGTTTTTACTGCCAGCTCTCAAACTACTAGTCTATAGATTAGAGTGTGAATAGTAGTAGACTTACTGGTGTATAATACTCTAGATAGGTTTTATCTCTCTTTTAAACATTAATATTGTTATCGCGTTATTCCATTTACTTGGTACATTGCTGATGTTTAATTTTAATTTTATCCAACAAAATTGGGTTTCCTATTTTAATTGCATCTGTAACGTCTTCATCAGGTGTAACGTGAAAAACATTTAGGTTTATTTAACAATATTACAGCAATTTCTTAATTTTACGCTTTTATATAATAGTATCTTTCATCAAATATTCTGTGATTGTCTTCAAAAACATGTTGGCAAATGTTTCATTATTGGAATTCTATATTTTTAATGTTGTTTGGTGTTCCTTTACGTGTTTGGTTAATGGTCTACGTTTACAATTATTTCTTTATTTAAAATATATTACATTCACATAGTATTTTCTAGCTAAAGGGTACTCTTTTTAATTTCGATTTCATTATGTGGTTTTGTTTTTGTTAGTTTAGCTCTAAATGCGTATTCGCAAAAAAAACAAACTTCTTATTTTGTCAGGCAAACTTGGAATATATGGTATAAGGAATTTGCAATTTTGATTTTGTCATCAAATTGGAGTTTATGTCAATTTACTTTTAACCTGGCTCATTTAAAACTGAAGTGTCGTAAAAGCCAATTATTTAGTAAAGAACGAAACGAGCACAAGCTGCCGGGTTCACAGCTTAATCAATTAAAAAATATGGCAGATACACATATGACAAAAGATTGAACTTGTTCGTTTTAAGTTCATATTTGGATTCCCAACGTTAGCAACTTATTTGTGATTTTTAGTACATAAACATCCCAAAGTGAACAGCTGTTTTGGATGAGAGTGTCATATCAGTGATAAAATTGAACTTTTTGAATATTTATTTTTAATTATACAATGTTTGATACTACCGAGATGCAAATTACCATTAAAAATCCACTCTCAAAAACCCGGTCGGTTTCCTTTTATATGATAAATCAAACCTATTGCCTGGTTTCAGACCTAATACAATCTATGAGCAAGATTTTTTTTGCAATTTGGTGAGCACAATATTCCACCAAAACGTTAAAATAAAAATAATAAAGTTTTATTATAATTGCTCTTGAAATGCGAAATACCCCAAAACATCATCATGCTAGCCACTAGTATATGTATTCCGAACTTATTTAAGACATTAAAACTCATGTAAACTATAAAACAAAAGTTTCTATTAAAAAGGATTCGACATGGACACAGGTTGGCTGCCCAAAATTTCTATAATAATTCTAAAATTCGCATTCAAGAACTAGACTGGCATAAAGATATTCTGATGGGAATGTGATCGATTCAGAACCGACATCAACGGGAACATTTAGTGAGGCAAAAGAGGTTGGCTACAAACGACAATAACTTCCTTAGAGAGGGGTACATTACTTTTATTACTTTATTTCATTCATCCCAATTTACAATTGTTGGCCTAAACCGTAATCATTATTTAAAAAAGTTTTAGAATTTTCATATTCATTTCTGTTAAATCACACTTTTTGAAACTTATCAGTTTCCAATATCAGTCTAATTTCAATTTTCAGTATGAACCACATGCCGAAAATTTTAGACCAAAAAATAAATTTTCAATTGCTAATTACGTCTAAAGTGCTATTAAAAATAATGTAAAAATCGTAGAAAATAAACAAGTATATACAAATACATACAACCCAGAACCTTCTGGTAACAATGAGGCTTTCAATTATCCTTTCGTAAAAATCACGATATTACAATATTCTTAAAACGAATAAAACACCATAAAAAGAGTTTCAAATAAAATCTAAAACATCCAAAACTCGCCAAATTTTTACATTTATTTTGTTACAGATTTATTAGTTTGACTTATGACCTAAAACTAGTAGCTCGAACCAAGCAACACCCTCCTTTCCTCGCTATATAAACATTATTTCTGTATCATTCGCTCTCATTTATCAAACCACTTGGTCGCCTTTGCGTCCATATTCGTCTAACTTGTATACTCACTCATACTGTGCTATGTACAATGCATCTCGTACTGTTAGCGGTACCGTCTATCGCACCGTCCTACGGATTGCTTTCTTTATTTTTCTTGGTGGCATGGTGCCATCTTGTGGTGGGGGTGCACTAAAATAAATGATAATATTAACAATAAATATATTTTATCTCTACCAACTGAATTAAAAACATGTATTACTTGGTAGCGAATTCCAGCATAGCTGATCACCAAATCACCTTTAGACTTAGGTAGATAAATAAAACCATTGACATAATACAGATAGACTCAGTCGCTTTCCAGCTGAACAAATAATTGGGCTTTAAGCGATGAGCTTGAAACACGAGCGCTTCGAAAACAACTGTGGAGCTGGAACTACACGCGGCCATTATTCGAGGCGTTTTTGTTATTGTTTATGTGCTCTTTATCTCTATGCCTCTATTTAATCTGATTTGACTTTTTTTGGGTTTTCTGTTTCTTTTGTGCAGGGTTTCAATCATTTTAATTAAATGATAAAATTGTTGAGAGCTTGTTAAAAACTTATCCAGGCATTTCCAATCAGAGGAGGTGGATTAAGAAACAAGTTGGTAGGTAATTAGTAAGATAGAAGGGACCAATCGGCCTAAATATTAGTCAAATATATGTTATTCCATTGCAGCTTTGTTATCTATTTATCTTTATAATAATAATAGCAAAACAACCAAACTTTACCAAATCAAACAAAACTACATAACTTATAAAACGTTTTTGTGCTTCAAGCACGAAATATGCGGTAGGTTCTTCAGAGTTAAGGGGAAAGTAAGCTGTGTTTCAAACGCGGTAAGACCTGAAACATCTGCGTCGAACATTTGTGCGAGCAGTCGCGTGCTCAAAACTCTTAGCTGGAAAGCGCCTCTGATCTATATCAGCAAAAATTGTTGGAAACGTACGTTAGGCAATTAACATTACTTGGGTGGGCAAAAACCTGTAAAACAGCGCTGCTGGGCAAAATCAGGCGAATTACTACCCCTCAATTCCCTGGTTTCATAGTTATCAAAGCTCCTATGTCACTAGGCCTTTAAATTAGGGAACACATAACCACCATTTGAAACAGGTCTAACTTTGCTGAATGATATATTGGCAGTAATAGGATCGATGTTTTCCATAATATCCGATTTGATGTGTGAGTTAGTTATCCTTGTTTTTTTTTGCATAATAATTGTCTTCTCAGCCGCTGGCATGATCGTTTCTGCCTAACGCCGAGAATCCGAGTGGTGTTGTGGTGAGTGTAGGACTGGAGTGTTAGCAGTTCTAGCAACATTAACAGCAGTTGTTGCAATTTCTTCTTTAATTTCATTTCACTTCTCGCCTATCTTGCAACTAATTAAAATTATCCTACAAGTTTACTTAATAATTACGATGTATGTGCAAGATATATGACTTCGTTAATTTTGTCAAAAAATCTATAGATAAGCAATATGAAATCTAAATATAGATAGACGTTTTACAATACTTTTGTTGTACTAGTGTGATAAAAAGTAAAAATTAAAGAAACGGATTTAAAATCTTTATATTATCTTTATATTATTATAAAAAAATTTATGAGTAAAGCGACCAAGAGAAAATATTCGAAATTATTTGTAAGATTCCAAAACGGCCGGCAGGGGGCTTTATACTCATCTTAAATTTTAAAACCGGTTTTTTTCCAAAATTTTCTTAAATTAAAGATAGTAGAATGCATTGCCATTTTAAACCCGAAATAAATTCGAATCTTTTTTGTTAATCACTTTTTGCTCTCTCCCTTTAAGGAACGTGGTGGGGGGTGTTCGAACATCTTCGAAATAAATGTCAATATCTTCAAATCTTAATAAGCTTAGAGTCGTTGAAAAGGGGTTTCAAATTCAAATTCAAATTCAAATAATTTATTTCTTCAATTAAAAAGTACCAACAATAATAGAAGAAAAGGTCAGCATAAAAATAATACAATAAAAAGTAAAGTTACAGAAACAACTTAAGATTAAGATTAACACAGTACAATACATAGCAAGTATATCTTAGAAAAAATCGCGAAGGCTATACATATTTTTTTCCAAGAGAAATCCCCTTAAACGACTCTTAAAAATACTGAGGCTAACAGCATCTCTAATATCGTCACTTAATCGATTAAAAAACTTACACCCTGTAAAATAGATATATTTTTGGAATTCCGCAGATCGATGATTACTAGGAAGTAAAAGAGATTTTAACCTGGTGTCATAGTTATGGGCAGACCTAACGTCTTGAAAAAAATTTTTATTTTTGTAAACAAAGCAACATACTTCGTATATATAGACACCAGTGACTGTTAAAATTTTTAAACTTTTAAAGGCTTCTCGGCAAGATTCCCGAAAATTTAAACCAGCGACCAAACGGACCGCATACTTCTGCAAAACGAAAACTCTATTGACACTTGCACAAGTTCTCCAATTTAATATTCCGTACTTAATCCTGGAATGAATATTCGCATGGTAAAGAGTTAAAAGTATTTCCCTACTGCAATGCATTGACATAAATTTGAGCGCAAAACAACTGCTACGTATTTTTGAGCAAAGTAGCTCGATTTGAGAAGACCATCTTAAATTACTATCGAAAATAACCCCCAATAGCTTGGTTTCATTAGCGAGCTTAACATGATTATCGGAATTCTCAAATAATTCAAGATCCATGTCACTTGATTTTAGCGAAAAGTGCACCATCGATGTTTTACTCCTATTTAGGTTAAGTTTATTTTTTTCCGGCCATAAAAGTATTCGTGTATACACATCTTCAGCAAGTGATTTCAGAAGTACCTTATTTTTGTTTACCAACAAAACATTAGTATCGTCCGCATATGAA
>MU182608.1:148708-223676 GCA_016904865.1 Pissodes strobi | reverse complement strand
TAAGTACTGCACTTTACGTGGGTTACCCCTTCAAAGTCCTAACTATAGGTGTTTGGCAAGAAGCCGGCTGTTTAGAAGTACATGCTGCATGTTAAATAATAGTAAGGGTTGCTATGTAGGGAAAAATGTGAGCAAAAAACCCTACTTAAACTGCTCATAAGGAACAGGGCGTCATAATATTAAAATTTTATCTATGTACAATATATACAACATGTATTAGACATAACAAATATGTACAAGAAGGTTGGGACTTAACTTTGTTAAGTCTAGTTCAGTAATTTGTAATGGCATAAGGTGGCTTGAGCGAGCCTCACGGTATCGGCTACGGAGACACGGATGCTTCGGTGGTTAAGAGCAGTATACATCGAGACGGCGTATGGTTCGTATTTATACGGCGACCAGCTCCCTTCACAGGCCCCGCCCACGCGTCCGAACGTCGTGGATTGGCCGGGTGGGAGACAGAGCGCGCATAGTACCTATGAGGCAAATGCGTTTCTGTGCTCCTAATACTTTCGATAGAGATACTGTTAGAAAGTAGGCTTTTTAGCGTTTATTTCGAAAGGTCAGTTATATAAGTTGGCTCCTGGAGGTGAAATCTAAGGCGGCATCAGTTGCCTATAGTAAAGTGCCAATTCTCTGTATATAGTCCCGTGGGTGACCGGGTTTTCCGGGTCGTAGCGAACGTTTGCAATGTTCGCTGTTAGCGGAGAGCCCGCTATCTGTTTTTCGAAAAACTTGCATGCGAGGGCATCGATGTACTCACCAATGTATTCCATTTTTGCCCACGCATGCAAGTCTTCGATCCTGACTCGGTCCCGGACCCTCAGGGAGAAGGCGGCTCGCAGATAGTGATTTTGAATCACCTGGAGCTTTTTCTTATGCGTTTGTGCTACGGAGCACCATACCGGGGCGCCGTAGAGAAGAGCTGGTCGGATTATGGAGCGATAGAGGGTTAACTTGTTCCCGGGGCTAAGATACGACCTAGGGGATACCAATGATGTTAGCTCTTTTTTTATCATAGCGTTTCGCGTTATGATTTTGTTGATGTGCTGGGAAAAATTGAGTTTACTATCGAGTATGATGCCTAGGTATTTGACCTTAGGCTTAGGCAAAATAGGGGTGGCTCCTATTAGTAAAGGGGTGACGTTTATGTCTTTACGTTTTCTTGTTATGATCATTAGTTCTGTTTTTGATTTGTTTAGAGAGATTTTCCACCGTTCATAATAGGGAATGAGAACATCGATGTGTTCTCTAAGGTTCTCCTTGGCCACCTCAGCTTGGGGATTTAGGGAATAAATTGCCGTATCATCGGCAAATAAGGCTTTATGTGTATTAGGACTTGACGGGATATCTGCTATATAAAGATTGAATAATAGCGGCGATAATACAGTTCCTTGGGGCACCCCCGCGAGTAGATTCCTACTAGCAGAGTCTTTGGTGCCTATTCTAGTTGTGAAAACTCGCCCGGCAAGATATGACGCGATGAGTGCTGTCAAGTGCAGGGGCATGTTGTGGATTGCCAGCAACTTGTACAGCAACCCATCGTGCCAAACCCTGTCAAACGCTTTCTCAATATCTAGTAAAAGTAGGGCTGTTGATTGCTTTGTATTGAAACCATGATAGATATCGGTAGCGATTTTCGCGGCCAGCATGACAGTGCCATGCTGCCCGCGAAAGCCAAACTGTTCCTGTGGGAGTATGCTCAGTCTCTCGACTTCAGTATTCACCCTCGGCAAGATTAGCCTTTCAGCCACCTTCCCGAGGGTGTTCAGAAGAGAGATTGGTCGGTAAGATGCTGGCAGTGCCAGATCTTTCCCCGGTTTCGGGAAGTGTATTATGCTCGCTATTTTCCAGGATGCAGGGAAATGTTGTAGCCGGATAACCGCGTTAACTATATGCATATATTGGATTAAGGCTTTCTGGGGTAAGTTTTTCAGGACGATATTCGGAATACTATCCGGGCCGGGAGCTTTGTTTCTCGGGAGACGGTTAAGAGCTTTGCGGATTTCCGCCGGAGTGATTCTCAGTCTATCAAGCACTGAGGGAGGAATAGGGTAAGTACGCTCCTTGAAAGCATTTACGGTACGTGTATATAGCTCTTGCTCAGGCAAGGTGTCGGGGGTGGCGCTATAGACACTGGCGAGGTAGCTCGCAAAGGCTTCCGCTTTCCGGCGTCATCGCAAATCTACCTATTTGCGTACCAATTCAAATTTTACTTTTCAATGTAAAGAAGCTTTTAAAGGCCCTGCTTGAGTATTTACTAGTGATATATTCGCAAACGTTAGAACTCGAAATTTTTCTAACCAAATAAAAGCAAAAAAAAATTCAAAATCGCTCAAAAACAATTTGGAAGAAAGACGCCATTATATCAAAAGTTAAAATAATCAGTGGGGTGTATTTTGTTTTAACTTTACTATAGTAATGGCATCCAACCTTCTGTCACACGAATTAGCACCAAAAAAAACCATGTTAATCGAATGCTTAAACATGTAAACAAAAGTATTCTAGTCTATTCTGGCAGGAGTAGTTTATAACTCAAATTGAAAGTATTGGTTTGATGTGCCCATAATCAAACGATACAGCTGCCAAGGTTGCCCTTAGAGAACGAAACAAACTAATGATGCGTGTAGTATTTACTATGAATGTTATCAAACAATTCGAGACAATACTTTTACGAAAATGAATTCGTTCGTTCTGTCAGGTATGCTTAAGGGGGCTGCTTATATGTATATATGTGTGAGGCACAAGATATTATCATTTACATCATATCCTAGTTAATATAAAACTGATGACGATTTCTGTTCAAGTCAATAAATAATCCAATTATTGAGTGGAACAAGTAAAAAGGACTATTTGATTGTTAAGCACTTAATGCAATTAATCCCATAACATAACAGAAAAATCTATGACGTACAGAGGGTCCCAAAATTGCCATAAGATATGCGAAAAAGTTTAAATCGTGGCAGTTTTCTGCTTTAGAAAATAGTGTTATTAAATTTCAAAGCCGATGTTTGGTTCTTGGGCCACTATCATAAACTCCATATTCGTACTAGTATTTTTCTCGATGATGTAATTTTCCCCTTGAAAAGTCTAAAAACTATCAAGGGTGATTAATGATAAAGTCTTTCAAAAACTGAAATAAAAAAAATATTTTCCGTACGTTGTAACGGAATATAAGTTATTAAAAATAAGTTTATTCCGCTCCACTAAATTCTATCTATTTATCAATGGTTTTCAATGTTCGGTATATTAATCGCCAGTGACATCTATCTGTGAATGGTATATTTCGCACAATTAACTATTTAAGAAGAACAGGGACGCTGATTTATATCCATAGTTAACGGATTCATGTCGTAGATTTCTACATTGAGTGAGTGACATCTATACGGATGGGCTTATCTCATAGAATTGGTAATTGAAGGACGTAGTACGCTATTCAATACCTGTAGTTTAAGCATTTGCTCTGCAATAGGTTACTATATTTAGCGTATGCTGAGTATTTCCTTAGTTTGTCGCCGGGTATCCTATAACGGTTGTCACATGATTTGAATTGCCCAATGGGAGCATCGAAAATCAGAATAGGTGGAACGTCTTAAATTTTCAAAAGGAAGGTCGTTATCTTTGTGGCAACACTTGAACCGGTAAGTGCTAATAGTTTGATCTTAAAATATTTTATTCATCTTGCATATATTTCGCTAAATTTTTCATATTTTAAATACAGAATTAATAATCGTTTCTGATTCGATTAATCATATTTCGCTAAAGCAAGAATTTAGCATTTTTGTATTACACTCTCGAGTGGTTTACGATTTCAATAATCTTAATTTTTTGTAGTGGCCATTAGGTTTAAATAACGATTTGTTGATGGATAATTGCGTATCTTATTAGTCGAATTCATGTCATTTGATCGAGGTTTAATCCCAATTTACGAGAACGTAATTATTTCATCGTTTAGTGGTCACACATATGATTTTACATATTTCCATTTAAATTGAACAGTATTATTTGGGAGATTCTCGTAGCGGATTTTATATGTTCTTGTAAAGGTAGTTAATTGAATTTGTAGTTGAATTTCTCTGAATTTTCCCTCGTAGTATTGTTGGTTATAGTATTTTTTTTCAGGCTTATTTCATTAATATTTCAGTTGATTTGTAACACCAAGCATAAAATCATTAGCACTTGCCGGTCGCGTTTCAACGATGATGTATCGACATTAATTTACATTTATGAGGGGTTGATTAACATTGTACATTTACCTGTTTTTCTCTTTATCTTTTATCTTAATTCATATGTAAAGGCGTAACGGTGTTTAACTGTAGTTATTTATAAGTTTCGCTCAACTTAAAATTGTAATTTAAGTTTTTGGTTATACTTGCTTTAACTGGTAAATTTTCAAATTGTTGATTCCTCCTGTAAAGTCGTTTAATTGACATCCACAGGATATTTCCTTGAATAATTTTTAATTAGCGATAAACATTGGTCTTAAGTGAGATTATTTTCTCTTCCATGGGGACAATTCCCGAGTCGACTGGGATAAAGCATCAGCTGTCCATCCACGTCACCATAGCAAACTAACAGAAAGGAGCCGATACCCATAACCTTTAAGCCCTGAGATGTCCACAAGTTAGTTGAACGTGGGAATAGGCAGAAGCAGGTTACAGTAGAAGTCCCAATACGGTTGCATGGTTGCGGGGTAGCTGGACAAGCTAAGTATTAGCAAAGCCAAAGAGAAATATATTTGCACAGACCATTGTAATTTTCTTACTTGTTCAGTCAAAATTTTTAATCTTTTACATTAATTTTAATTCTCATCACAAAGCTAATTTATTTATAAAATATATATTATCGATTATAATCTTTTACATTAATTTTAATTTTCATTTTCATCACAAAGCTAATTTATTTATAAAATATATATATCATCAATTGTATTTGATTGTATTCGTAATTGAATTATATTGATATCCAGTTCAAATGGCAACATAAATCACATTTGTTATTTTATCATATAGTTAATATATGGCTTGTTTTTAATTGATTTCTTTGATTTGCCGCAAGATAGAGGTCTGTGGGATATTACGAATTATAAGAGCAAATTGATATTTATGTCTTTACTGTTATTTATATTTAAACATTCATGCTCAGTTCGTGTTGTCTCTAGGAGCTCTGGCGCCCTATAAAAATCTCTGTTGGCAAAGGAAACAATACAATCCACACCCTAATCTTATGCTAAATTAATCTTCACAAATTGGCGACTGAGCTAGTATTCACTATTATTAAATGACGCCAAACTAAACAATTCAATTACAAAGTGGCACCCTACTTTCAGGGCTCTGCTAATTAATTTAAATTAAAAATAATTAATTAGATTCGTTATAACCTAAAAAAGTGAAGTACATGATAGGGCCCAAGCACAAATGGTCGGCTTTGAAATCTGATAATTGCATCTGGTTGTAACAGTCCGATTTTGCCAATGTCAAATATTTTTAAAATTTCATTTATATGCCGCATTTAGGAAAAAAGATGCTGTATTTTGCACTCATCAGTATATTATTTCTAAATTTATTGATTCGATTTGCTGACAATTCGCTTGAAAATGCCGCTTTTCTTAATGTAAATTAACTCTATTCAAAGTATAGGTTAACGATATATTTGTATTAGCTTTTATCACACGTTGTGACTATATTTATTTTAGTTGACAAGCGTAGCACATTGTTAGCTATTAAGTTAGCTTGGCTTGACTTATATTACATTATCGTAGAACGGTCAACAAACCGATTTATATTTTTAAGAATTCTGTTAGTGAAGCCTGCAAATACGCTACATTTGACTCGTTGATCCGTATTTTAATTTTGGTAAGATCGTTTTAGAAATATATTCACACGGCAGGCTGTAGTTTTTGTAACATTCGACCGAGTAATAGGAATGAACCAATGCCAGCTGTCGATTTACATTTTTAAAAGTTTATCGTTTTGTTAAAGAATATTCTCTGTTAATTCTTGAAACCTTTGATTTCGATGCCTTAATTGTGGCTTCTGCCATCATATTATCCTCATAATAAACGAGAACTAAGTTGTTTGTTATCTTAGAAATATTCCTTGTATCGAAATCGCTCGGCTTGTTTCAGTCCATCCCTACTTCTTTATCGGACATAGGCAAAGGCAAATTGACGAAACCGATCGAGAGTTCTTTCTAGTTAGACCGGTCGGCGAGGAGGGAAACTTTCTGTTTGAGTGCAGTTTCAGAGACTCCACATTTAGTTTGTGATTTAATTCAACCCATTTATTGGGGATATATTGTGGAAGCTCTTGGTGTTTTGACACGATCGACTTTTCGGGAAATACATACTGTACTAGATGTTTTTCTCTGGAATTATTTCTTTTATTGCCTGCGGAGCGCGTGGACGCCATGACGCTAACGGTTTTTTTTCCATTATTTCTAGAGGCTTTCCACGTTCGTCAGATAAGACCGAGACCGTCGAATTTCCCTAGCCCTCACACACACTAACGAGGTAAATATTGCTCCAGTTTTGCCTAAATTAATGATTTAATTGCTTTATCTGTGTTACCTTTTTTTGTGCTTATACTGCCATTTACTTTGCGTCCCATATGTTGTCTTATCTACTCCATTTTATCAAATCTGAATTTTTATTTTAATGTAACTTGAGTTTTGATTGTATGGGGAAGTTTATATTTTCTTTTAGGGGTGATTCATTCCTATCTTTTTTATATTCAAGTTGTCTGAACCTTAGTATCTCTTTTATTTGCTGATGGGCATTGCAAGTTCATGTTTTTTTTCTGGGGGAATTTGTTTTATAAAGAAGATATATTTATGCAAGAGGGGGCTATGGTTCTTATTAAAGTAAGGGGGCTTTGTCTAATGCGCACTGGGTTATTTCATGGTTTTTCTGGAGGACCACAACTTTTATTGGAGGGCCACAACTTTTATTGGACGGCCGCAACCTTTATTGGAGAACTACTACTTTTACCTGCAGGCTAGAACCACCTTTTTCTAGTGGGTCGGAAGCAGGCTTTGCCAGCAGCAATTATCAGCCAATCTCGACACCGAGCTATCGAGACCTCGGCTAGAGCTTCCCGTCGGGGCCATCGAGTGGCAGTATAAGTGCCCGGCGCCTCCACCAGAGTTCGACGACCGGATTTGGGGTATTGTACAGAAGCTTTATCTTCCATTGATTCGTTCGTTTATCTGTTTAATATAATCGCTCTTAGTTTTCCTTCTGTTAATATAAAGCAAACATTTACCACAGAGCTTCGAGATAGCTCATTAATTTCATTTTCATTTATTCACTGGTTTATTGGACCAGTTAATCTGTTTTTAAGATAAGACAAGCGTTGGCTCAATAATTTAATTCTTTTCATTCATTTATCCAGTAATATAACCGCTCGGAAGTTTCTCTCTTTATAATATGAATCAAGCATCGACAGCCACGCTTTCAATAGTTTTATTCTAGTTTTGTTCTTTTATTGACTTATGGAGTCCTTTGATTTAATTATTGTGGCCGTTCATTGCTACATGTTATCATTGCACATTTAAAATCGGTGCAGCTATTAGCGCACGCATACCTAGTTGTAATTAGCTTAGTTAACGTTAAAGTGATCACTTCGGTTAGTAGTATTTAGGGCATTTAGTTGCAAGGCATACAGAACCGAGTATTAACAACTGAATTGGTCTCCGCACAATCTCCATATTGTGCTCTGTTTATTTCATCAATTACTTTAAGTCATTTGACATTCTTTTGTCTTAACTAAAGGTTCCTTTTTAATTAAAAAGAAAAAAGAAATCTTTACTTTATTTTTAAACTTTAATAAGAAAAAAACGTGTTGCATGGTAAAGCAGAAAAAGTGGTCCCAATAAAGTAAAAATAACTTTATATCTCTTCAAATATCACCACAGGAAAATAAAATAAAAATCGGAAACATTCGATTTTTCCTGGATATCTCTCAAGGAAATTGGAATTTACAGACTTCTTAAGTGACGTTTTATTAAGCACCAAATTGCGCAACTTAGAAAACTTTAAATTCTAATAGGCAGAGCTACCTTACAAGCAGCTTCAAATGGTTACAAAATATATCGGCTAATTATAAATATGATCGGAAGTTAAAACTCGTTTTTTAAATAACTTCACACTTACCACCGTGGACGATCCAAAACTGTACCCACTCTGCGTCGCACCGCCCTCGCTACTTCCACTTGAGGCACCAAAACTAAATCCCGCTTTCTGATTAGTAGCCGTAGGCGCACCAAAATTAAACGCCCCATTGAGTGTGGAGCTTTGAGGAGGCGCCACCCCGAATACCGAATCCGGTTTGCTATTGATTGTGCCGAATGGGTTCATTGTCGTAGATTCTACACCGAAGCCTGTTTCCGTCTTCTGATTTATCCCGAAGCCAAATGAGGGAGTCGACGATTGGTTAAAGCCAAAGGAGGGTTGAGTTTTGGGCATGGCCGAACTAAAGGATGTAAATTGAGTTGTGGGCTTGCTTTCCGTGCTTGGAGCAGCGAAAGAGAATGATACAGGTTTCTTTTCGGTCGTACCACCAAAGGGAAATAATCCGGGTTTGGGGGAGGAGGCTCCGAAAGAAGTTGGGGCCTGTGTAGTTGGAGCAAGGCTTCCAAACGTGAAGGGTTTGGTTTCAACTGCGTTCGTGGACGCTTTAGATCCAAAACTGGTCGCCGACGATCCGAAACTAAAGCCGTTTGCCTGGCTTGGTGCTTCTGGACTGTAACAGAAAAATATCCGTAAAAGTTCAGTTCTATTAACAAACCCACTATTACGATAGATGCTACATACCTCGAACCAAATTTGAACATAGGGGTCGCTTGCTTAGAATTATTTCCTTCACTGACTTTACTACCGAAAGTGGGCGCCACAGTCGCACTGTTGGCTGTAGTGGTAGCAGTCGCCTTTCCCGCACTAAAACTGAAATTGAACCCGCCAGCTGGAGGCTTGCTTTCTTCGGCTGGTTTCAAAAAAGGCGAGCTTTTGTTAACGTCTCCATTGCTGGTAGGAACTTTGAAAGCAAACGTCGGAATCTTGGCCTGAGATGTAGATTCACTGTTAATCGGTCTTGATCTTTTATTAGGAGACGACTCGCCAGCACTGGCGTTTTCATTCGGTGCTCTGCTAGTGGTAGATGAAATTGGAGCAGCATTGGAAGCTATTGTGGGATTAATAAAAGATATGTTTATTGTTATGCTAGAAGACCAGAAAATACAGTTTATATCAGAAACCTCAACTATTACAATTTCCGTTTGCAAGACAGCATTTCTATATAGGACCACTTTGGTCCTGACTCTAGGTTGTAAATTGCATAAGTGTGAATTTAAAGAAGCTTCACTCTAAAAAACTTGAAATTACACTTGACTTTTCGAGAAATAAATCTGCCTCAATTGTCAAAAGCGAGATGTCTAAAAAAAATTAAAATGTTGAGTAAATACAATAATTATAAAGTTAGGGATAGCAGAACTTTTGAATTTGACTTCAACAAGATGACGACCATCTCATATCATTTAAACAATAGTTTGTTAAGTTTGTGTGATATTGAGGTGTTATTAGGAACATATTGTTTTTTGGAAGAATTCAATGATTTTCGTTCAATTATTTAGTTAGTTTTTAAGCGTCCTTTATTAACTAAAGTTTCTAACAAAGACAACCAAGTGTTATTAAAGTTAACAAACTCTGCACTACAAGCACACAGCACTTCAAAAAAAAAAAAAAAAAAAAAAAAATAAAAAAACCCCCACAAAACCAAAAAAAAAAAAAAAAAAAAAAAAAAAAAAAAAAACAATTATAGAACCCCCTCAATGCAAACTTAACAAACGTCGCCTGATAAAACGTAGGAACAATTAATGAGTTAAGAAACCGATTGAGTCGACCCTTCTTACCCGTTTTTGCGATTGAAAATATCTAGGATAAGAAGTATTGTATTATTATGTAAGCTGTGGTATTGGGATATACGGAATACATCGAGAGAATAAAGTTAGTTTTGTCCGAGAGCCGTCGCTTTATTTTTCATCTGAATAATATTTGAGTAATATTTCAGAAGTTGGAATAGAAAGCACGCGTAATTATTAGTAGTTGTGACTGTTGTGTTACGATCGTTTTTGTTGGACTATTTGGACATTTCTTTTTAAATTATTATTATGTGCATTTAATGAACATTTTGTTATTGATTTCGATTACATAATTACCATAAAACAATATGAGTGGCCCAAGTGATTGGAGAAATGATAGTGAGGCAGGACGTTATGTGATTGCTCCGAATAAAAAACGCAAGTTAGAAAAACTGTGAGTTTATTTGAAGTAGACAGATTGGTGTCTGAAAAGCGTAGTGAGATATTAAAACAAAATATTGGTTTATCAGACAACACCAACTTGCACAAATATGCCAGAAAAACAGATTTAACGCCGCCGTTTGATCCGGAAAATTCAGAAATTACAGCTATGACATGGTTGCATAAAATTGAGCAGATTGGTTTAATAAATAGCTGGAATGATGAAATTAAATCATTTTGCATGCAGTCGCATCTTGCTGGGTTGGCTAAAGTATGGTACAATGGTTTAGCCAATTATGACTTGTTCTGGGAAGAATGGAAACTGGCCGTTGTCAGCGCTTTTCCCTCGCATACAGATTATGTTGATTTGTTGTTGCTGAGACCATGATGCATTATTTTTATCCGAAAAAATATGTTGATAAAAAAGTGCGGATTAACTGGAACCAACGCTGTTTCATGTACTATCGACGGATTGCCTGCTGAGCTCAAATCGAATGCAAAGGCCAGAAATTACCAAACTCCGGACGATTTATTCCATGGCTTTTTAAGTAGAGTGGGTAGCTTTGGTTCGCATCGCTGAAGAAAATTGGACCAAGACAACAATGATGGTGAATTAAGTTTGTCACATCCAATAAGATGTATTCTGTGCAAAAAGATTGGACATAAAGCTAGACCGATGATTCTAACAGGTTTAATCCGAAATACGTATTTCGGGGCTCTGCAAGACAACAATCCGGAATTCAGTGTTCAATCTGCGGAAAGGGAGGTCATTTACAACAGGACTGCTGAGCGAAGACAAAAGGCAAGTGTTCGAAATGCGGAAAAATGCGACTTGAAAAGCAGGAATGTTGTACAACACCCAGAACATCCACACGCTGCACAATTTGTGGGAAAATTGGACATGCTACCGACAAATGCTGATCAAAGGATGCAAAGCTCGGTTCAACCTATTGAGAAAATATCATGATGACATTTGGCATGTAGGTCTTAACACGTTCGCTGCTGATGGCTTTTCAAGGTTTATAATATTGCTAAAAACAAAAACGAATTTTCACTTCCTTCAAGTCTACTAAGGTGCTCTTACAGCAGCAAACACCCTGCCGCAGTGCTGGATTAATACTAAAGCACTGAACTTTACGGGCGATAGGCCGCTGATCCGCGTCGTGCACACCGGGAAAAAAACCGAATGGACGCGGATCCGCGCCGTGAGCAGCGACAATGTTAAGCGCTGTGAAGCGATAATAAAGGAGAAATTTTGGTTTGAAAAAACTACCAGGTTTATCAAAAAATATGTCACAGCATGTTTGGCCTGTCAGTATAAAAGTAATATTTCCGATAGAGGAAAAACCTTCACAAGTAGAAGGTTAAATTATTTACAACCGAATTTACTATTAACAGTAGCACGGGGTATACTCCTCATTTATTAATGTTTGGATATGAAAAAAAAACGACATGCTGATTTGGGAGTGAGTGAGTTTGAGGTTTTAAAACACGCTAGAGAAAAGGCAAAACAAAATTTGGATAAAGTGCCAGACAAAAGGAAAAAACAATTTGACGCAGAGCGCAAGACAAGTCGTAGGTATCAAAAGGGAGATTTGGTTCTATGGTCAGGTGCTAAGAAACATGATAAACATGTCAGCAGAAAAGTAGGTTATTACAAATTTGGTGGACCATATAAAATAAGTATAATATTAGGTAATGATAGGTACGAAATACAGTGCAACCTCGTTAATCCGAACTCACGATAATCCGAACGCTGACCGAAAAAAAAACGACGGCACGTCGTTTCACCCACGCAGTCCACGCTGTTAGTTATACTTAATTCGTGATATAGAAGGGTGTGTTTCGCTCGCGTATTGCGAAAGTAGATATATGTCGAAGAGAAAACACGTAACATTAGATCTAAAACAAAAACTACAAGTTATCAAAGATTTAGATGCCGGTGTAAATTATTCAAGCATTGCAACCAAATATGGCATCGGAAAAGCTACAGTAGCTGATTTAAGAAAAAAACAAACCCAAAATAATGGCATATTTACATGAAAATGATGTCGGTCCTTCCACAAGAAAAACGTTGAAACTCAGTTCAAATGCTACGGCCGAAAGAGCCTTTATTTACATGGTTTATCCAGGAAAGAACAAAAGGTACGTTCTAGTATGTATTTGTATGTACAGGATGTTTCATTTTCAATGGTTTTATGGTGTTTCTCTAATATAGAGTAAAGATAACATCGAAGAGATGAAAACTGATCCCTATATAATTTTTCAGTAATATTCAGTGCCGTTTCCAGAAAATTATACGGGGTCAGGTCAAAAAGTTATCGAACCCAACTTTATCTTTCCAATTTTACGTTTTGGCAAAAAAAAACTTACACAAAACTTGTAAGGTTTCATATGCATTTTCTTTTAATTTCCCTTCTTTTTTGTGGGGACTCCTATTTCTGATGAAATTCTACGTGACAAAGCTAATTTTTTTACAAAGAAATAACGAAAACAGAAGAATTCAAGGCAAGTTCGGGTTGGCTTGACAAATTTAAGACAAGGTTCGGTATTCGTCAATGTAACAGTTTGTGGAGAATCATTATCTAGCGACTATGATGCAGTAATGCCGTTGTTTGTTGAAAAACTTGCACGTATAATTAAAGAAAACAAATCTGACTTCTCATCAACTGTATAATGATGATGAAAGCGAGCTTTTTTGGAGAGTCCTTCCAAACAAAACCTTAGTCCATTCAGAAGAAAAATCGGTTCCGGGAATAAAAGTCAGCAAAGAACGAATAACTTTTATGCCTTGTTGTAATGCTTCTGGATCACATAAATTAAAATTATTCGGCCTAGGTAAAAGCATGAATCCCCGTGCTTTCAGAAATGTTCAAATTCCCGTTTCTTACAAAGGTCAAAAGAGAGCTTGGGTAACCAGAGATATTTTCACAGAGTGGTTCCATAAAGAGTTTGTTCCATCAGTAAGGCGTAAAATAAAGGAGCTCAACCTTGATCCCGAGGCAGTTTTAATATTAGATAACGCACCTGGTCACCCCACCGAATTATTCAGCGACGATAATAAAATTTCTGTTTTTCCTCTCTCCAAATTGCACGCCATTGACACAACCGATGGATCAGCATGTTATTCAGGCTATAAAATTGTTCTATCCCAAAAAATTGCCAAAAAATAGTCTCGGGTGATTGTGGTGTTTCAGAATCACTGAAGAATGTGAATCTGAAGGACTTTGTTTTCTCTTTGGATGAAGCCTGGCAGAATTTAGGCACTGACTTAATCAAAAAATCCTGGAGTAAAATATTATCATCCGAGAGATCTGATAATTTTTTTGATAGCGATGAAGAAGATGAAATTCCACTAGCTAGGTTAGAGAGACAAAATGACAGACGCAGAACCTACAGAGATTGAAAATGAACTGGAGGAAATTTCGGAGCTGGGTAAGAAGCTTGATCAGGACTTAACGAAAAAAGATATCGAAGAATGGATAGTACATGATAGAGCTGTCACCGACAATTTAACTGAGACTGATATAATTCAACAAATTGATGGAGCTTTGGATTCCGAGAATAATTCTGATAATAGTATTTCCTAAATTCCGTGTTTAGGGAGAGATGCCGATGCAGTGTCAGCATTCAATACTTGCATTGATTGGGCAACACAAAATAATATTCCCGAACATCGCTTCGTCTTTCTGCAAGAATTACGAGTTCAAGCCCAAGATGCAGCATTTAAGAGTAAGAAACAGGCAAAAATTACAAATTATTTTACTATTTCAGATAAAAATTAATACATATGTACATTCATACATTGTATGTATATGTACTCTATTACGTATTCGCTTGTTTTTGGTTACTTTGATATTTATTTTAATTACATTAGTTACTATTCATAGATTAAGTTTGAAATATGTACTACTTACTTACTTAATATATTGTAATATGTATAGTATACAGGGTGTTCACCCATAATGTCCCCCCCCTTTAACTTTGTTAATTTTTAAGCTACAAAAAAAAATAAAAAACAGAATTGTAGGGTTTTTAATGTAGTTTTTGCACACGTAAAGGAAAAAACAAAAAATTGTACAGTATACAGGGTAGATCAAAAAGAAACATTTTTTTAAATCTAGCCCCCATTTTTTATTCGATTTTTCGATTCTACGTAAAATTCTAAGGATTTTGAATATAACACACTATATGCCTATTCCTAATACTTTAAGAGTTATTGACAGTTGAATTCGCTATTTTGTTTGTTCTTTTATTTTTTTATGGCAACAGCCACCTAAGAATATAACTTTTTGTTTAGCTTTTGAAGTCATTGAGGTGAAAATATTGAGTTTCCTCAATTCGACCTCATTGCTTTGAGTAGTGATTTTGTATCTTCTCTTTTAAAAATGATTAAAGAATTATTATTATAATTAAAAAATAGCGACTTCAACTGTCAATAACTCCTAAAGTATTAGGAATAGGCATATAGTGTGTTATATTAAAAATTCATAGAATATTAGGTAGAATCGAAAAATCGAATAAAAAATGGGGGCTAGATTTAAAAAAATGGTTCTTTTTGATCTACCCTGTATACTATAGAATTTTTTGTTTTTTTGTTTACGTGTGCAAAAACTACATAAAAAACCCTACAATTCTGTTTTTTATTTTTTTTTTTGTAGCTTAAAAATTAACAAAGTTAAAGGGGGGGGACATTATGGGTGAACACCCTGTACATATGTGTTATTGTATGTTCAATAATCCGAACAAGCTCTGGCCATGAGGTGTTCGGATTAGAGAGGTTGCACTGTAGTGTCAATATCGGGCCTCAAAGGCTATAAAAGGATTAAAGCTACCATTGCAGCTGATAGTTTAAGAAAATGGGAAAGTGGTGTTTTAGACATTACTGAAAGTGATGTCAACAGTACCAATGAACTCACAGATAGTAGCTAAAAACAAAAGGATAATAAAGAAAAAGGGACAGAAAAATATAAATATTAGTGTGTGGTAACAATGGTCACACAGAAGAACGAACAAAGTCCTACAATATTGTCTAAAATGTGGTAACTATGGTCACATAATATGCAATAAAGTTTAAAAACACATTTATTGTATGTGGTAACTATGGTCACATAATATGTAATAAAGTTTAAAAACATTTACCGGACATAATTATTGTATGTGGTAACTAAGGTTACATGTAATACATTTTATGAACATATAAATAAGTACCGAAAAAAAGATAACAAAAAAATGTATATAACAATAATAATTTGTTACGTTACTGTATCTCAACTAATTTGCAGGGTCAGAAGCCACTGCAAGAGCGATGATTACTACACCATTGATGGGCCGGCTGGTCAGGAAGGCCGAATTTTACGACTATGCCGGCAACGTCGCCTGATAAAACGTAGGAACAATCAACGAGCTAAGAAACCGATTGAGTAGACCCTTCTTACCCTTTTTTGCGATTAAAAATACCTAGGATAAGAAGTATTGTATTATTATGTAAGCTGTGGTATTGGGAAATACGGAATAAGTCAAGAGAATAAAGTTAGTTTTGTCCGAGAGTCGCCGCTTTATTTTTCATCTGAATAATATTAGAGTAATACAGCAGCTAAAGTTAAAATTTCAAAGTGCATGACCTTTTTACTCTTTTGCAATTTTTAATTTTATATATGTATTTACTAATATTTTTCATTTTTAAATTCTCGCTTTTGACAACGCAGATTTGTTCCTCGAAACGTCAAGTATTTTAAAGTTTTTCAGCTTCTCAAAAGTCACTAAATTGGCACTTGGACAATTTACACCCTGGGGCAAGACCGAAGCAGTTCTATATAGAGATTTTCAATAAGACTTTGACAGGTCACTTTTTTTCTCACAAACAGGAGTCCTCCAATATTGAACATATCTACATCAACAATAAATACAAGATGGAATGACATGTTCTGTATCTCTATACCAAGAACCAACGTTTATAAAAATTCTTTATAGTACAGATTGTGCAGTATTACTTCAATAAATATTGTGCCAATATTGATGTATGGAATATGAAGCTAAGAAAACTTAGAATGGAGCCAAAAAATAAAATATGTGATAGTGATTAGGCTAGGCTAATTAGTTCTAGAATTTGATCATTATAGTGTTAGTTAAAAGTGTATCTATAATTGGCCTTGTAAAGCTGTTGATAGAAATAAATAAATAAATAATTTCGATCTCATCAAGTCGTGAAATATAATGATTTTTGGAAACATGAAATATATTATTTTCTTTTAAATGCGATTTTGACATTTTTCACTTTACTCCTACACTAGAACTGTCAATAAATCCGCTTTTCTGTAACAATTAACGGATATTCAGATGCAAAGGATTGGGTTGGGGATAGACTGTGTGGAAAGTAAAGAAAATTTCGCCAGTCTGCAAACAAAATAAAGGAGAATTTAAAAACATTAGCTCTAACTATGTGGATGCTGTTTAACAAACCCAAATACTAGATGGATCTGGATATAATTATATATTATATCGGATATTCGCATCCACACCTTCCACAACAAATATTTCGAACATTATTAACAGCACTGGTACTCACTCACCTTTAGATAAACCAAAACTGAATCCAACAGGCGCCACTGCAGCTCTTTCGGGCAACTTATCACTCGATGTCAATAATGGATTGATTTTTTCCCCGCTCGTCTTATTGTCATCCTTTTCTTTATCATCAGTCTTATTTGCGGAACAAAACGTAAACGTAGTCGTCGCTAAATCGGCTCCTTCGCTTTTCTTAGCAGCCACATTAAAGCTGAAAGTAGGTGAGGTAACTTTTAAATTTGGTCCTTCGCTCTTTTTGGCGGTTCCAAAGCTAAAAGTGGGCGTAGCCGTGGCTGTAGTCTGACCAGCCCCTTCGCTTTTACTAGGCAAACCAAAGCTGAAAGCAGGTGTCTTGCTAGCAGTCCCATCAGGAGTTTTTGATGTCGTTCCGAAACTAAATGAAGGAGTGGGCTTGCTAGGAGTAGCATCCGAAGGTTTTGACTCCGCCCCAAAGTTAAAAGTGGGAGCGGATTTACTAGGAGTGATCTCAGCATCCTTTGACTCTGCCCTAAGGCTAAATGTAGGCGTGGGTTTACTGGGAGTGGTTTCAGTAACCTTAGGCTCTGCTCCGAAGCTAAACGTAGGCGTGGACTTGCTTGAAGTATTTTCAGTACTCTTTGGCTCGGTAGCATAGCTGACAGTCGGCGTGCTTTTCGGTATTTCTTCTTTCTCACTACGTTTAGCCGGGTCCTCCTTGGACGCCCCTTTTGAATCCTTAGAAGACACACCGAATGTGAAGGACTGCGATTTTGAGTCTTTGGCGGAAGGTTCTTCCCTTTTTTCGCCAAAAACCAGTGCAGCGTTGGTTTTAGTACCGCCCTGTCTTGACTGAGAGTCAGGTGGTATTCCAAAAGTGAAGCTGGTTGCTGTATTTCTGTCTATCCCGAAATTGAAGCTGGACACTTTAGGGGGTGTGGCACTTGAATGGGCGGAGCTCGATGGCTTGATAGATGGATTCGAACTCTCACAGCACTGACACTTCTCTGTATTAGCTTTGTTTCGTATCATGCACACCTAAAAGTGAGAAGTCATAAATTGGCATAAAAATCCAAATTTGGTGATCCTTTCTTTCGATAAACTTGTATATCAATATTTACACAAACGAACCTGACAGTCCCATTCCCCATCTTTTTTCTTGAAATCCGCTCCAAACGTAGAGGGAACTGCTTGGCTGCCCTGAATCTTTGGCAGGGGTCTGGGCGATTCACAAGCCACGCATCTTGTGTACTAAAAGGAATAATTTAATTAATACCCATATACTCTATAATTATATTTAGCATAATTGGTTACAGGAAGCATGCATTGCATATAAAAATAACCTATTTTGCCTCTTAAAACTATTATAAAAATAAATGACCTTGCTTAACATTATAATATACTACCAAACAAAAAAAGCCTTAAAATATATTGAAATATTTTGATTATATCAGCAAGGAAAAATGTTTTTGTGGACATGACTTTTTTTCACGACTGCACATTTGTTAAAGCTTGGCAATTTTGTTCGGATACAAATTTTCAGCCAGTGGAAAATATCTTGGCATTACGGTAGAGATCGTTTGGTAAGCAAAACTGTTCCAAGTTTATAAGGAAGTGAGACTAACAGAATAACAAGAAAAATTTAGATGTGTTAGAAGGTGAGGTGATCACTTAAGGTCTCTTTCACCTTTACTGGACATGTGTTGAATATTGGTCGATGGGACAATAAATCGAAGCATTTGGTTGAAAGCACTTACAGGTTTATTTTTAGTCGCCTTATATAAATTTAGAGATTGCATGTAAGGATTTTTTTTTCAGATCAAAAGTGCGCGGGCACACGGCCCAGCTAACAAGACTAACAATTGTAGTTCTTTTGTTGTAGTACGGGAGGCCACGACTAAGATTTTTCGACAATCGTTATCCGCAAACTTCTTGAATTTTGATTCGAAAACTGGTATTTTCAGACATTTTGCGTGGTGCTTATGCCCTTCATTAATTTTTAAATTTGTCATCAATTCGAACCCTAAAAAACTCATAGCAAACTGTCTGCCTTTCGATATGCTATTAAATAATAGTGTAAATAATGTGCTTTTTTTGGATATCAGAAAAAAATTGTGGTGTATGTACCTACATAGGGGAATTTAAAAAAATAATAAAAATGACAAAAGAAAAAAACTTTTTGGTAATCTGTCTGAAAACTATTTCCTTTCGTTAATAGTGGTGAGTTGATACTTAAAAAAACATTTTCAGAAATATGTCCCGGTGCGTTTCATGTAAAAATTTGGGGGGGGGGGGGGGGGGGGGGGAACTTATCACTATTTGCCTGAAATCAGATATATATATGGTAGAAACACGATTCTGCATCACAAAAATGCTAATATCAGATACATTAACCTGTGTACGCTGCTAATGAGACAAACTTTTGTTGACAATAATTGAGCAGGAAACATTGAAATTTGCGTTTAATGACTTTAATATTTGACACCAAAAGCATTGTTTATATATTACAATGCCAAAAGACAAGGTTAACTCGCTGACGAACTGTAAAATAAACAGCTGACAGACTGGCATTTGCGCGCAAGCGACAAATTCTACCAGCATCACCGTCAAAAATTTTATTAAACATTTTATTTGCTTTCGCACCATTGGAAGTGTCTGAAAACATTATTTTCGTTATAAAGTCACTCAAACAAGTATGTTAAAAAATATTTCAATCGGACAGCGATAAATTTATAACGCGCAAATTTTAATCCAAAAGGAATCATGAAGAGCGTAACAGAGCGCTTTCGGCCGTAGCCATCATCAGTGTTACTTGCCAGTAGACAAAAGACATATCCATGAATCAACAACAAAAATCGACAATGATCACAACAATTACATATCACACATTGTGCGTCACATTATCAGAAATGGTTCACATAATTTAGATTAAAATAAAAGTTTAAATATATGAAAATACAGCAAAAGCATGGTACAAAGACTCGTGCTTTTGGATGACACATTAAATGAATAACATAACTATTTTGAGCCAACAAGGGAAGGTCATTTATAAAAAGAAGGAAAAGGACCGGACCCAGCACACTGCCCTGGGACACACCAGGCTAATATCCACCCAATCAGACACAGACACACTAGTAGCATCCGTCAATCTGACAGCCTGAGTCCTATCGGTCAGATACCCCCGCACCCACTCCAACGCAGGACTCCTGACACCACCTCGCTCCAACTTAGATAACAGTATGGCACGATTTATGGTGTCAAAGGCCTTCGTGAAATCGAAGAAGATTCCAATGATCTTCAGCTTATTGTTGAAGTTTTGGAGAATCCTAGAATGAAAGGCAAGTATGGCATCAATCGTTGAAAGACCCTCCCTGAATCCAAACTGATGGGAATTGAGTATATTGAATTTGTTCAAAAATACCACCAATTTTTTTTGAAAGGCCATTTCAAAGATTTTTGAAAATACTGATAGGAGGGCAATGGGCCTGTAGTTTTACACGGCCGACATACTGCCCTTTTTATGAATGGGAACCACAACAACATGCCTCAATTCCCGTGGAAAGTAGCCAAGTTCAAATGAGATGTGTATGAGATATGTTAAAGGAGACAATATATTGTCTATACACTTGCCAATTAAGTTGCAAGGGATCTCATCAGCACCAGAAGATGTGACCATTTCAAAGACCTCCTGTTCGGTAACTGGATCGAGGTACAAGGAATGGCAATTAGGATCATATAAGTGGTTTGGAGGCTCTAGATTAGTGGAAGCCACAAGTTTGTTGACTGACTCCACAAAGAAGGAATTAAACGCCGAAGCAACATCATCACGTCCAGTGACCTCCCCATTAGAAGTAGTGACCTTTCCAGGAATCTGATTTATCTTGGACTTATTTTGAGTCTGAGAATTTATAATTTCCCATGCAGTCTTTGAGATATTACTAGACGTACTAAGTTTATTAAAGTTAAAAGACTTTTTTGCAAGGGCAATATTAGTTTTATGGTTTTTTTGATAAGTTTTGTATAATATTTTAGGGGCTTGGTCCTCAGAAGATTTAGCATCCCCACACAGGGTTCTGAGTTCTCGGGAGATATCCATGAATTTCGCTTTTTAGAGGAGAAATTTTTACTCTTAACAAGGGGAAAACACTGAAAGAACAAGCCACCAAAACACGAGAAGAAACAAGATAATTTCTCATATGATTCCCTGTTGTGAAGATCATAATGCCATTGTTCTTTAGAGAGCAGGAAATTGAAGTGATTAAGGTTTTCTGAATTAAAATGGCTTTTTAGAGGGGGAGATTCGGGTCGACAAAACTCTCCACAGTTAAAGGACAATATTTGGGCATTATGGTCTGAGAATGCTAGGTCAACTGTTGAGGTTTGAGTAACATAAAGGTTTGTGAACATGTTATCGATTTGAGTGCAGGATGAGTCACATATTCTTGATGGTTCAGAGAAAGAAGTTACAAGACCATAAGAGCAAAAACTATTAACAATATTTGAAACTACTTCACTACCAGTACTCATAAAATTATAATTAAAATCACCACTAACACATATATAACTACTACGATAAGTTAAAAGGACTAACAGTTTTTCAAGAGACTCACAAAAAACATTATAGTTTGCTCTAGGAGAATGATACAGAGAACAAACAATTACACTAAGAGAGTTAGAAAAGTTAACCATGGCCGCTGCAGCCTCAAAATTTTTATCTGATGTTGGAATATCATTAAGTTTCAAAGTACGAAATTTAGGATGATTTTCATGTACAAAAATTGCAGTACCTCCAGCACGTGTCTCATTCCTACAGTGGAAAGCAGCCTGATAATAGTTTTCCAGTCTAAAGCAACTCAGTTCATTGTCTGGTAGCCAGGTTTCAGTTACACAGACTACTTCTGGGTAGTTCTGTGTATGCAAAAATAGTTCCAACTCAGAGGATTTAAGACGCAGGCTTCTAGCATTCAGATTTACAACTCGAAGTTCAACCACTGCAAGAGATCCAGCAGAGACATCTGACCAGGATGCTGTCCCAAGACTATTTAATTTATCTATTTCATGCACTGCTGGTTGGTTTGTACTTTCAGAAATTTTTTTGAGTTTCGATGAGGCTGTGGATTGTTGCTTCCACCCTTCGCCACATAACGATTTACAAAACATCCATCGGGCCAAAAGTCTTTAGACAAATACTGAGCCTGCAGCTCGTCGGGAATGTCCAATTTGTAGGCGGCACTCTTTGGGTCCCTAAACCTTGAAGGTAGTTTATGGCACTGGTATACATCTGCAAATTTAGGATCCAGTACCTTTAGAATGTCATTAGGAATAGTAGAGACATATAAGTTAGAAATATATATCCAAGACAGCCTAGCTATTCTTCCTCCAATGTTCCTGTTTGCAACCTTTATTCCCGGGAGTTCAGGGCCAGTACAAATACGATCAATCGATTTTAAGCTAACTCCATCAGTCTTGGAAGCAAACGATTCCAAGACAAAGATAAAGCTTAGACATGAACTAATATAATTGTAAAAACAGTATAAAAGCTACCCGTAAGTTAAAAACTAGATTTCGCCCCTGACTACGAAAGTAATATGATTTTTAAGATTAATGTAACAAATATGATGACATACCTCCTCTTTATTCCTAATCATGCACGTTGCGCATTCCCACGTGTTTGAAGGGCAGGTGAATTTAGCTCCAAATTGGAACTTATTACTGTCAATTGAGCTGATATTTGATACCACGGCTGTCGGTTTAGGCTCTTGACAACGATCTATAACTTTGGAGGAGACTACTTGCGGTATACCTACAGAAATCGTCAAAAAATTAAATATTTATATCAGCAAATACAAGATGGATCAAAATAATTATCTCCTTTTTACATACAACTAATCTCAATAATGTTTGAAAATGTTAGTAATACATTTTGGAAGTCCAATTTTCTTTTCATAAATAAGGTACCTTTGACTATAAAAATATACATTTTGGACTGGCGCAAGTTGCTTTCACTTTCATTACATTACTGAAATTGTTTCTTTTAACATGGCTTAGTGGTGCAGCCAAAAAAAAATATTTGAATAGTGCAGTTTTTTTTATTAAGCATTTCAGATTCCTGTGGTGCGACTACACTAGCAAAACTTGCAAAATTTCTTATTTATTTATTTATTTTCTTACTTACTACCATGTATGGACATATGGAAATATCTGTGTTTATATTCCTAATTTATATTTTATTCACCATATGTGTTATGCATATAAGTACAAAATTTTCGCATAAATTGAATATTAATTCAAGAAAAATTTGAAATAATTCGGCACAGTCAGGTACCATTAGTTAGGTAATTAAGGATTATTGTGTTGTGTAAATACCGTACAATAAATGTGGTAGGGATGGGTACAAGGTGTACTGTTCCCTCCATATTGACCCTATTCTTAAATACCAAAAAAAGACTAAAGGCAAACAATTGCCACCAACGGATGAATCCATGTTTCACAATAATATAAAGCCTAATAATGTTTACTATGAAAACCTAAAATTAAAAATAAAAATATTTCGGAAATTAGATCAATAAGTACAGAACATACTAACTTTAAATCTTATGTAATTTTTATTAACGACTTTTAATTTCACAATTGCGTAATATTATATTTTGCTTAGTGTCTAAGTGACTGATTTATTGGACAAGTGAAATATTTCGGACCAAGGAGGCTGGAGGTGTGTAGGAGACTAAAATATTATTTTTCAATAGTGTGAATTATAAACTTTTATATTTCTCCATCTAGACCCTTAAAATATATTAGTGTTATTATGTAAATGGCATTTCTGAATTGGATTTTATTGCAGTTTCATCTGAATGATTTTAGATCTACTTGAATGAGGTGTCCATGCATGATACTACTACTTCCGTAGTCGTATCCTGGTGTTCATGTATTCTTATATAACTTGTATAAAATTGGCAAATAAAATACAAATAAAATCAGAGAAAAACGTTTTATGGTATTCACACCATATTAGATTATTCTTCTTAGATGGGTGCAATTTTCTTCTAATTTGGCAACACAATGATTACCATGAAGCAGACTTGTGATAATTTTATTCCTGTCTCCTGATAGTACCATATGATGTCAAATTCTAGTGGGACTTGCGTTAAAACATTGTACCAAAACAATTTTACTCAAACATGTTTAACATACTGGCAACCACGTTCTTTTTTTTACAGAGATTTATATCCTGAACAGAATCTCCAAATAAAAAAATGTATGGCTTTAACACCTAGGTGAGCTGGAGTTCAATAAACATCACTTTATTTTTATTTTATTAAACTGACCTTTAGAAACCCCAGTAGACGTGGATTTTCCAGGCTTCTTCTCTTCACAGGCGGCACATTTTTGAAGATCTTCCTTATTGCGTATCATGCAAGTAGGACATTCCCAAGTATTCCCGTTGGGTTTCAATGAAATTGAGGGTCCAGGTACTTGAACTGATTCTAAAAAATAACATTAACAAATATTTACTACTACACAGTTTTATCAACAATACCAAAGCAGAATTTTTGCACTCGACGCGCGTTTCGCTAACCATGTTAGCATCGTCAGGCCATGATTAAAACTGTAACGTGTTAATCATCACCTGATGATGCTAACATGTTAACGAAACGCGCGTCAAGTGCAAAAATTATGTTTGGTATTGTGGACAAAACTGTGTTGGAGTGTCTTTTGCCGAACGTTGCAAACCACAATTTATTTTAATAAATATAATGGAATTATAGTATGGTAAATAGGTTACAAAAAATAGAATAAGTGTATTGTCGCTGTATTTGCAAAATTTACTTTATTTTTATTTACTACGTCATATCTCTGCAAACCAAATTGGTGTAACATATAACACAATGCTTCCTTATACAAAATCATTTAATAATTTAATAAAATTCTACAGCATCGTACTACTTAACCAAAATTCTGGCCGTTTTACGATAATCATGCAATGCAATAAAAAATAAAAATATTTTGGAAATTAGATTAAGTATAAAACATACAAATTCAAAATTTTAAATAATTTTAATTAATGACTTCTAATTTCACAACTCGTAATGTTATATTTGGACCCCGTTATGCAATAGGGAACCAACCGACAAATTTTTGTAAATTGAGATATTAGCACTACATGGACCCAAATATCCCTGGTTATCATTCTGCAATAAGGAATCAAACATTTTCAATATTAACGTCATCTGTGGAGCCATAATTCGATCTTGCAAACTAAAATTATATGCAGTACAGTTTTTCTATAAAGAACCAAATGCATTTGGCTTCTTATTGCAGAACGTTTTTGCCATTGGATGGAGCCAACGCTACTTGGTTCCGTTTTACGAATTTAATGTTTGCTTGCACGATCAAGGTTTTAAACTAAACTTATTGCAGCTGTTATATTACTGTGTTATTTTGCCCTTACAATACTAAGATTTTTACTCTCCGGGCACAGTTTTTTGCCCAGTGATAGTGATTTTGGGGATGTCGAATGCACAATAAAAGTTCAAAATAAGCTATTTTCTCCAGATGATTATTTTAATGTAATGAGACTATGTAGAAAAAACATCCAATCCATGTAACAAAAATGGACAAAAATTATTTTAAAAGCACCGAAAAGTTAGAAAAAGAAATAGTCAATCGAAAAAAAACTTGTGATAATGAAAAAATAAACTGACTAAAAATTAAGGAGATTAAACTTTTAAAAGAAAAAAATATATAGTATTTTCATAAAAACCGATTACATTGGCAGTAATGATTACAAAGAAATAATAATAAATAATAAAAAAGGAAAAAATTTCCAAACTATTTTTTCTCATTTTTTAAAACCACTATGGGCAAATGGTAAGCCAGTCGCGGATGCAAAAATAAGCGATATTAAATGCTATTTACATCTAATTCCTGCATCAGATCACCAGTTTTCTACGAACCTTACAGGAAATCCGTCTATAGAGGAGGACTTAGATAGATTTAATGGCGAATTAGATTTTGAGTTAGACAACTAGCTCTGCTTTCCATTATGTTTTTTAAATTTTTAAAGTGTTTTGTTCTTGTTCTGTGATATAAGAGTTTAGTTTTCTATGAATCAATACAAAACCAAGTGTATTTAAAAATTATTATATATTATATTATATGTTATTAAATTTAAGTATTGACTTCCTTAAAATCACTATCCAATGTTTTTTTTTTTAATTTTTTGAAGTGGTTTGTAATATAATATTTTTTTTTGTTTATCAATAGAGAACCAAGGGTTTTTTTTCAGTTTGCTGATAATGTGTTTTATCAAAACATGATTATTTGGTGACACTATTAACTTGGTTCCTTTTAAAATCAAAAACACCAAATTTACAGTTAAGCAATAGAGAACCACCTGTTTTTTTATATACTAGGAATTGTTTTTTTTTAATTAATTTTTTTAGAACAGTTGGTTTCTTTATAAATGTTTAATTTGCTTATTATTTTTTGTTAATAAATATATTTTTTTAATAAATATTTCAGTTGAAAATTTTAGTAGTTTTTCTTAATTTTCTCCAAATAATGTAAATGTGGGTTGGTTCCTTGTAGCATAACGGAATCCATTTGGCTTAGTGCCCGACTGATTGAACAAGAGATGCATTTTGGGTCAAGGAGGCTGCAGGACAGCAGGAAATAACGATTTACATTTCCTTTTTCAATAGTTTGAATTATAAACTTTTATATCCCCCACTTAGAACTTATTCGGCTGACCTCTAGCACTTGCAATACGCTACATGTCCAGATTATGTCTTAAAATATATTAGTGTAATTCATTATTTAAATGGAAATCCTGAATTGAACTTTGTTGCTGTCTCACATGAATGGTTTTAGATATACTTGAATGTGATGTATATGTATTCTTATGAAACTTGTTTAAAAATCATGTAAACTTTGAAAATAAAATAAAAATAAAATCGCCAGAAAACGTTTTTTTAAGATGGGTGCAATCATAAAGCAATCAATTGTATCAATTTTATTTATTTCTCTTGAGAATACCTATATGGTATCAATTACTATGTGACATACATACATTTTTAACATACCGGCAACCATGCCCTTATATTTTACGGACATTTCTAACCTGAACTTAATGTGCAAATCGAAAAATTGATGACTTGCTTTAACACTTCTTAGATAGAGCCGGAATTCAATAAACCTGTATATCTTTTTATTAGACTGACCTTTAGCAGCTCCACTAGACGTGGATTTTGCAGGCTTCTTCTCTTCACAGGCGACACATTTTTGAAGATCTTCCTTATTGCGTATCATGCAAGTCGGACATTCCCAAGTGTTCCCGTTAGATTTCAAAGAGATTGGTGGTCCAGATACTTGAACTGAGTCTAACAAATAACATTAATGAATATAATGGAATTATAGTATGACAAATAAATTACAAAAAAAATAGAATACGTGTATTTTCGTTAAACAAATAGAATAGGGCGCCACTTTTACTTTCGCTGTAGATTTGTTCAATTTACTTTATTTTCAAAAATATCATCTCTGAAAACAAAATTGCTGTCAACATTTAATATGCTTTCTTATGTAAAATTATTTAATAAACTAATAAAACTCTTCAGCATCGTACTATTTAAGCACAAATTCGACCCCTTTCCGAGGATCAAGGTCGTAAGACATATATGCAGCGACAAATCATCTGTCAACTCGATACAATCAATCAAAAGTTAGCGCAGCCATTACCATGACTTATTATTACAAAATTGTAGTAACAAAAAATTAAAAATGAAATACGTACACATTATATTTCAACCTTCATATTTCAAATTTTAGATTTTAACTTTTGAAGACGGAGGCAGATTTGTCTTCGAAACGTAATCTTTTATAGACATTTTAGCTTTATTAGAGCCAATAAATTGAACTACTGCTAATTTACAGAAGGGACCTGATTCAAGTGGCGAAAAAAGCCAAATATTTAGCAACAATTAACCATAGAATTGGTTCTTGATAAAATTTAATTTGGTTTAGCTAAATTTGTCATGTACAAGAAAGGCGACCACTATACAATGCATTGTGGTTTATTAATATGTGATAAAGCGACTTGATCCATAAGCCTTTCGTTTAGCTTTCATAAACTGATTAATCCATTTAACAAGTTCGACGATTACCATAATTAATATTAACCACGTACTATATAATTTTATATACATAATGTCACTAGTGACAAAATTTTACCACAAAAATTTTGAATCAACGCAAGAGCATGTTTCTTAAAAGCACGAAACTTTGGTCGGAAAAATTTAACATTTTATCCGGAAAAATTTTGTCACAAGTGATATTCGGCTTGACTATTTCACGAATAAATCAAAAGAAGACAAAAAGTTTTTTTTAGTTTAAACTGGAAAACTTCTTGCTCTAGTAACCAAATAAAAATTTACTTGATATTAACAGCTGATAAACTGCCAGGCAGCAATTAAAATCGATACAAAAACGTGAACATTAGCTGTGCCTTCAGAGAGAAAAATGAAAATCAGTAAAGATTCGGCAATTTATCAACGCAAAACTACATTTTTATCAAAAACAGTTACATTTGAACGGTTCAAAATAAAATGACCAAAATACTCAATAAAAGCTGCCTTCTTGTCAAATAGTCTGGATGATTCTTCGAAAGAAAATTCTTTGAAGGAACATTTTTGAATAACAATTATTTTCCATAGGGAATTTTTGCGAGAAGAGGACATTCACCAGACGAAAAAGTTCTTGAATGGTTTATTCTTTCTACCGGAATATTCTTCGAATGCGAAATTCCTCGATTAGAAGATTTTTCCAAATGAAGAAGTTTTAGATTTTAAAAAATAATTATTGTAACTAAAATATTTTAGACCAAATCCACTATCTTGGATTAGTTTAGGCTAGATTTGATTACTTTGCATTAGTCTTGGTCAGTATTGGTTGGTAAAAGTCAAGCTCCTCAAGCTATTTCGAACTTTATTCTTTGAAAAATTGCTTTTCTAATGCAACAATTACTGAATGTACATTTTTATGCAAAATTTTCCGTTCTAAGAAAAATTATTCGCTTGCAGATTTTTCTTTCGAGAAATCATCTGGGATCCTTCTTAGTGAGCACTTTTTTACATAATAAAAATCAAAATAGTCAATTTTAACATGTTCAATGGTCGTTCAGAATTATGCAGATGGTGTTCAGCTTTGGTTAAAAAAAATGGAAATCAGTAAAAGGCTACATAATTTTTAAAACTTATTTCTCCAAAAATTTAATTCTGTTATTTTCATTTGTTAACGCAATGTAGATACAACTTGCATAATAGCCACCTGTACATTTCTTGATGTAGACATATATTTGGTTAGTTTGTATATGCTGAATGCCTGCAAAAATATTTCCCAACTTATTATATTTTATTTTCAAGGAGATATTTTATCGATATATTTCCTTCTAAAATCTTCGTACAGTGCATATTAGGCATGTTAGATATGGGATATATAACATACATATTGGTAATTTACCCTACAGACAGTAAAAAAGATTACATCAAAAGCAGCATAGGCTTGAAAAAAAAAAGTTTAATGACTCGATAATGACGTGATATATTTTTATTTTTAGTAATAATAAAGGATAAAGGTAATGTATTAATAAGAATGACAAAACTTTAAACTTTTATGAGTGTACTAATACGTGATTTATGGCTGAACAAAAATAAACATTACCACAAAATGCGTGTAACACAGCCTACGTGTACGAATATTTAAAAACCAAATGTTCCGAGATGAACATACTAAATATGGTATAATCTTTTATACAAATAACGAACATTAATCCAAATCTATGTTTCTTTAACAGACTTATGATATGTCATATTTCAATTAAATATACAAATTTAGTGAAAAACGTGGGTTAATGGCCTTATAGGATTTTATAAACAGGCTTATTTCTAATAATTGTAGTGGTGACTAGTGATGTTCACAGCAGATTTTATGATAATGTCAAACAATATTTGTGTCAAAGGCGGAATATAATTTTAGGTGATTTTAATATTTTAGGTTTTATTAATGCATTGAATGGCTTCGAAAACAAACAAAACGAATGTTACAAAGGTTACTATTTTTAATGATAGGATTGATTAAAAAATTAATGTGAAGTTTGTCCTCATTTTCATATCGTCTTTTTTTTCTCTTTGTTACTTTATGGACTAGTATGATTTTTTTAGTACTTGGGAATAAGTTTTATTGTAACTCTCGACCTTATATTAGATATTAAGTATGGCTTTGCCAACAACTTGGTACGTTACGACAGTAAAGCTATTTTTTCACTTTGACATTAAGTCAATTTTAAATTTTTTTATCATTTAGCAATTTTCAGCAACTTAATGGTGTCATACATAATATAGAGAGGTTGGTTTCTGATAAAAAATCAGGACAATGACAATTTATTTACCACCTAGAGATTGTCTATTTTGGGCAGTTACCTTATATATTTGTTTAAACAATTTTTTATAAAGCCATCTCTAGTAGATCAGATTCTGAAGGTTTGGGCTAAACCACACAGTATATAATTGATAATAAAAAAAACTGATAAACATTAAAAGCATTTTAAAATAAAGTATTATTTACAAGTGAAACTTACCAGCTGAATATTTACTTGTCGGTTTTGCGCTTTCACATGCTACACATTTGGCCTTGTCAGACTGATTCCGTATCAAACAAACAGAACATTCCCATGTATCCTCCTTAGGCTTGAATTTTTCCATTACATTATCCATTTTACTTCCTGCGGCTTTAAAACCACTTGAAAACTTTTCTCCGTTATTTTTCTTGGGTTTACACGTATCAACGATTTTGTTTTCTTGGTCATCCAGCTCAGGGTGTATGCTCCTCCGTTTTTTTATCCAAGGTTCGCTAAATTGGAAGTTATTCAGCGCTTTGAGAGGCTTTAGATACTCGGCGAGCACCAATGGAGCAGAGAAGTTGAATTCCGAGTAATTTTCACTCAACTTACTTTCTTTGGAAATTGAGGCGTATACCTTGTTGCCAATTATGTTTTTAGGTTCAACATTTTTTTCAAATACAATACCAGAAACTGGCGCAGCAACGGTAGACGTTGTCAAAGGCTTTTGCACAGGCGGAGGAACGGTTATATTAAACTTGGGCAATTCTTTAATAGGCAAGCTAACTGGATTAAGTTTTACCTCAGGGACAGTCTCTTCAACTTGCACTTTATGCCTGACAGACGATATTTTGGTCTTTATTTTTGTAGTACGTTTTTCATTTTCTCTTTGTACTGGTATCTGATAGCTTCCGGTATTCAAAACATTGCTATTCTTTGTAGCAATCTGCCTTACAGCTTCAGTAGAATCTTGTAGTCTTGTTTTCTGTTGGTCCATCTTCAATTTGAACAAATCTGTAACAGACGGGACTTGTAACTCTCTGTTGGAGGCACTCCGAGATTCTCGAATGGTATATGGATTAGCACCAATGTATTTTGTAAGACAGCCGTCACTTTTATGCTTCTTTGAAGCGACTGGTATCTTTTTAGCATCGCTTACAGGTGAGCTATATTGTTCCAAAGTATCTAAAATCCGTCTAGCCGTCTTTCCGAGTTGTAAATTGCCCTTCTCAATACCTTTGTTTGAAGGCCTTATGCTAACACTCTGTCTAAGAACCTTCTGAATGTCTTGTGGGGTTCTCTTGCTTCCTCTACCATATGCTGAAGCACCTCCATAAATTGTGTGCCCATTGTAGAAGGGAGAACTGAGTATCCTTTTTGTAGACAAGGTTCGATCAACAAAATTTGATGATCCGAACGTAGAAGGATTGAATGACGGCATTCGAGAGCTCAGGCTCGAGTTTCTGTTGGGGCTCAAAGAGCGATCAGATATAAATAGACGGGCCGAACCTATCGAAAAAACAACTATTGATTATAAATGACAGGAGAACGAACATAAGAAAAAGGAATCACAAAAAGCTCAGAAATACTTGCCAATATTATATGACAACCTAATTTTATTTATATGCCTTGAATTAGTGAATTAAGAAAACATAAAATGTATATTCAGTGAAAGACCTTTAAAACTGAAAGAACCCCACACCAAATGCATGGGAAAATGGCTCTAAGCCAATTTTCTTTTGTTAATGTGGTACAAGTCACTAGAAGTTACACGTGCAAGTTTAAATAAGTTTCTATGTCTAGTCTCGGAGATATGGACGTTTAAAAATCATAAAAATGGCTTTTACTCCACGTATCCAAAAGTATTACTTTTTAGATGATTAGTAACAAAATAATAGCATTGCTTGTTTAAAGAAAGTCGAATGACATGTCAGTCAGTCGGTCATTGACATAGGAAGCCGCCTATTATACAGGGTGGGTGTTACACGTGCAAGTTTAAATTAGTTTCTATGTCTAGTCTCGGAGATATGAATTTTTAGTATTGTCACGGCTAGCAACCATGCGAATGTTTTTGTGCTGTTTTGTGGCCTGATATATAAATAGGAGGCAGAAAGAGTATTGGGCTACTTAGTTAATCATTGAGTGTTGAATTGTAAAAAGCTATTAGTTGTAAAGTTATAAGAATAGTTTAGTGTGTTTAATTGTACAGTGATAAAGAATAAAGCGGGTATTAGTTTAAAATGTAAAAGTTGGAACTTTGTTCAGAACCCACGGGAAAAACGTAACATCTGGTGTTAGAAGTCGGATTCTGAAGAGACGGGACTTTGGAAGTTTCTTCCAGGAGAAAAGGGGGTGAAAGTACGTCAACGGGGCCGTTTTGAATGGTAGATTCTGTGAACAATTTATAACATTATATGGTCAATACGAAGCAACAAACGGCAGAAATGGGGAAATAAATAAAATGTTGACCGATTTCATGGAAAATCTAAACGCTGAGAGACAAACAGAATAGGACTGGCTTCAGAAAATTTTGCAAGACCAAGAAGACAAAAGGCAAGAACAGGATCGGCTCCAGAAAATTTTACAAGACCAAAAGATAAAAAGCAAGCGGATCGGGAAGAAGATGAACGTAAAAGCAAACAGAACAGGACCGGCTTCAGAAATTTTTTTAAGAACAAGAAGATAAAAGGCAAGCGGAACGGAGAGGATGAACGTAGAAGGCAGGCAGAACAGGACCGGCTTCAGAAAATTTTACAAGACCAAGAAGATAAAAGGCAAATAGAACAGGATCAGCTTCAGAAATGGATGCTGGATATAATTGTAGGCGAGCAAGGAAAATTACAGAAGATATTGGACGGGCAAAATGAGAACTTTGAAAAAGAAGCAAACAATATACAAAAAGAAGTTGGAACTGTACAAAAAGAAGTTGGAAATATACAGAAAGAAGTAGGAAACCTACAGAAAGAAATGAAGAATCTACAAGCCGAAGTTGCCAGACTAAAAATTAAGGACCCACAGAAGAGGGTATTCGCCACAGGGCAGAATATCAAACCTCCAACATATGACGGTCAAACATCTTGGACAATGTATAGAAGACAATTTGAAGCCGCTGCTGTTGCCAACGGTTCGAATAACGAAGAAATGGCTACGTCACTGGTGGTAGCGCTTCGTGGATCTGCCCTGGAACTACTACAGATCATTCCCGTCAGCCAACAGGGGAAATATGACATACTTGCAGCTGCCCTGGAGAGACGATTTGGCGACCAACATAGAAGACAACTCTATCCTGCACAAGTAAAGTCTCGACCTCGACATCAGAAACCTGGTGAAAACCTGCAAGGATTTGAGGCAGTCGTAAGACGTCTCATTCAATTGGCGTACCCGGGAGCAACAGAGGAATTTCAAGAGGAGCTTGCTGCCCAATATTTCGTGGATGGTATCAGAGATCCAGAAACTCAGAAAATGCTACGTCTAGCCAAATTTGATAATAGCAGTGAAGTTTTGGGTAGGGCTCTAGAAATCGAGGCGGCCTGTAATATCTCTAAGCCAAACATCAGCGCCGTATCCATCCAGGAAGAAAAACCGGCAAACAGCTGTGACATAACTGAGATGGGCGAAATTTTGAAAAAATTAACGGAAGTTCTTCAGACCACGGGGAGATTCCGGGAGCCACTAGAAGATAGGTCACGTAACCGAAATACTTCAAATCAGTGCTATAGATGTGGCAGGACTAGGCATTTCAAAAGAGACTGCCGAGTACAACTACAGTCTAGACCTCCATCCAGAGACGCTAGGACTTCAAAGTAAAATCAGGAAAACTTCAATTAGTCAACATTGGGGGGGCAGGTGTTAGCTAAAAGAAGAAAAAGCCCTCAGGATTGTCTCCATAAAAAATCTAGGAAACAAACGCCGACAGTAGAGTGTTTATAGGTTTTAAGTTAATTTTGCAGGGCTCCTTACAAAAACAAATTGTTTTGTGAGGTTAATAACTAAATAATGATAATATCTAACTGGATACCCCATAAGCTAGTTAAAGTTCTGCGGAGAGAGTTGATAATTATATATAAATATAGATATAGTCAACATTGCGGGGCAGGTGTTGGCTAAAAGAAGATAAAGCCCTCAGGATTGTCTCCATAAAAAATCTCGGAAACAAACGCCGACAGTACAGTGTTTATAGGTTTTAAGTTAATTTTGCAGGGCTCCTTACGAAAACAAATTGTTTTGTGAGGTTAATAACTAAATAATGATAATATCTAATTGGATACCCAATGATACCCCATAAGCTAATTAAAGCTTCTGCGGAGAGAGTTGATAATTATATACATAATATAGATAAACGTTTATTAAAAAAATCAGTGTTTTGGAAGTCAAAACTTTTAAAGAAAATTATTTTTGTCATAAGAAAAGACTCACAATAAAGATATTTTAATGAAAAATGCTCAGTCCCACTAATTGGAACCAATGATAAAAAATGGTGAAATATGCTAAATTGTCGCTATTTTTGACCCACCCTGTATAATAGGCGGCTTCATTTGTCTTAACCCCCGACTGACTGACATGTCATTTGACTTACTTGAAACCAGCAATGCTATTATTTTGTTACTAATCATCTAAAAAGTAATACTTTTGGAAACGTGAACCTTACTGTGTTTTAGTAAAACAGCCATTTCTATCACTTTCAAAAATTCATATCTCCGAAACTAGACATAGAAACTAATTTACACTTGCACGTGCAACTTCTAGTGACGTGTAGTACAATATCCCAAAAAATTATCGAAATTGGCTGAGAGCCATTTTCCCATATATTTGGCGCGGGGTTCTTTAACGCGTTATTGCACAATAACATTTACGGTTTATAAATAATATTTTAATTTTTAACAATATAATCTTTCACTAGACATGTATGACAATTAATGGTTAATAAACTTCATTTCTGTAGCAAGAATAGGTATGAAGGAAGGTAATATCAAAACTGGAGAATGGAAGCCGTTAAAAGTCCAACAAAAAATAGAAATACCATACACTAAATCAAACATCGCTTGAATAGTCTTCAACATTTTATTTATTCCACCATTAAATACTGAACGCAAGTGGGCAATTGAAATGAAATTTAGATAGTTTTGATTTAGTTTAAATTTCTGGAAAATCCTAGAAATATTTTTGTTTTTTTTTTGTAAAATAAAACTTTTTAACACAAATGTAAATGTGCAGATTCTACAACATTTATCACTTTCTTCGCCTATTTTTCAAATGAAGGAATTAAAATTAAACTCGTCATACTTCTTAAAAACTTACTCCAATAATCTTGTTACCGCATGCACGCAGAAACCAAAATTTCAAGCGGATTTTGTAAGATATATAAGACAAGACTCAAAAAAAAATTAGTAATATGCAACAACACCAATTAAGAAAAATATCATTCAACTTACTTGAATTCTGGAATAGTGACCTATTCTTACGGGGGCTAGTTTCTAATGGTGACGTTTGTTTCGAACTTTCTTGGCTGACCAACTCCTTGCTTCCTACTCTTCCTGATGAATACCCACTAGTCGATTCTTCACTATCTGAGTGACATTCTTTATTAGTCAGATCGCTGCATCCAGTTATCGTCTTGGGATTTTTAAACGGACGTTCATATCCTGTATAGGGGTTTTAATAACTTAAATAACTTAAACCCATACTTTCTGGAATAATTTCAATTTCCTCTGTTATTTCTAAGAAGTTTTGGAGAACCACCACAAAATACCTAAAAGTTCCCATAATAGAACTTCCAAGTAGTGGTCATCACAAGCAGAACATACCACCGGAAAAGATGTGACATTTTCGTAATAAAGACATTCTGAATTGGAATATTGGAAATTAATTTCAGACTAATCTAGGGCGCGTTGCCTATTATTAATTATTTTCGAGAAATAATAGTTATTAGTAGGACAAAATTAACTAAAGTTGAAGCAAAACAGTTCTTCTTATACAACAATATTAAAGCAGGCTTAAAATTGTTTCACGTTTTTTTTTTATAACAGTTCCTTTTCTAAAATACTTGGAGCGTTACATTATCAAGTTGATAACTTGAGAACATGTCGGCTGCATATCTGCCCAAAATTAAAAAGTTTATATGGAAATTTTTGAGTCTAACTCAAAAGTTTTTTTTTAAATATTACTTCAAGGCGATTGCACTGTCATAAAAGATAAATATTTGCTCCAAAAAATTAATCCAAAACAAGACTACAGAACATAATAGCACATATTACAGAATATCTGTGATAATAGCACAGATTAATCTGTGATAATAGTATCTACAATAAACTGATGATATTGATCCCTTTGTTATCACATCATTATTTAAACAATTATTTTTATCGTTTCACTAAGTCTGGGTTGTCTCATATGCTTGCGAAATATTCGTTTTGTCGAGTTTATAGCTTTAAAAATCAAAATTAGCTCTATATTGACCTAAAATGCAGTGTTTTATCTTCCATCACAGTGTTTACTTTGACCTGGTAATTTTTGCTTTTAAACATATTTTTTTTCGCGATCAAATGGATTGAAATATGCATACAAATTATCAATGTTGCTTTGGCATTTTAGAATGATTTTGTAGACAATATAGTTATTTTTGTTACAAGTACCTAAAATAAAGTTTTTCAGGACGAATAATTGCTGTTTCCGGGCGAGGCATTAGCCGAGTCCGGAATAGCAGATGAGTCCTGAAAAACTTCATTTAGGTACGTGTGACAAACACTATTTTTTGTCATACGCTCCCAAAATTTTGTTATACGGTTTTTACAAGTCTTCAGAACGCTTAAATTTGGAAATTTACCATATTTTTTCAAATCATAATATTCGGAAAAGTAAGCTTAGAAATTGATATCGTATAGCAACTATTTGACAATTTTGTCATGTCATTCGAAATTTGACATTTAGACATATTCAGGAATTTTGGAATAGTCCGTAAAGGTTGCCATGACGACTTTTAGGGACTAGGCCTAAAAAGAAGCATTTTACGGACTCAAATGAGTCCGAGAAATAGCTATTTTTGGGAGCGTATGACAAAAAAATCATTTATTATGTATTGTTATATTAGTGATAACAACTGTGGACGAATGTTCGATTCTTTAAAATAGCGAAACCGAAAATGTTATTGATTTACGCATCTTTAGATATGACAAAGGATTTTTTAGCATCTAACCGTCTATGGTCGTGCTTTAAATTCCTATAACCGCATGGTACTATGACCCACAAACAAACTTAAACCAGCATAATTCTGTCAAAAATTACCCTCTCGGAAAATGTCTTGTTTAAACTTTCTTCTCGCAAAAACGGACCGGTTACTCGCTACTGTACTGTCGATGTTAGAATTGTGTTTTGTGTTGATTTTTACGATTGAGTCGCTTGTATTTGATTTTTTCATGCTATGGATCATTCAAGAGCTGCACTAATCTTGCTATACGAAGAAACTAGTATCTAATGATGCTATTACTCAGAAGATGATAGTTTGCAACAAGAACGTTCGTGAGTGTTGTAATTCATTAGAACGAGTAATAACAGTTATATGCGAGTAAAATACTATATTTTTGACTATTTTAGAGGGTTTTTCAAAAAATTAGATAAATTATCTGTATACAAATTTTGAAAATTACGTAAGTAAATTAAAACAAATATTGTGTTTAAACATCGTCATAGCGAGAAGTACTGTGCGCAAATAATGACACAAGATGTGCTCTACATACTTTAACGTCAAAGATTTTTAAAATTTAGTATTGCAAGTAGTTTTGCGTTCGTACTAGTCTGAAATTTTGTAATATAATGTAATGTAAATTACCTTCAACTATTTTTGTGCTTCTAAGGCTACTTTCAGATATATTCGAGGTACTGCTCAACATCTTGCGAGTTTGATAGCCGCTGGGTCCTGCTGTGGGCTCTGGAAAGTTCTTATATAAAGGTTTCTTCACATTGTTGATAGAAGATATAGGGCTCAACACTTCACTGACATTTAAACTCAAAGTTTCTTTAGTGGGGGGCAATTTTGTGCGTTTCATAGGTGGTTGGAATTCCTGTAAGTCCTCTTCATCTTCCGAGTCATCTTGACGTCGTCGGATAGATGATGTTGGGGTGGCATCATTTTGTTTCCGAAACCACTTTGATAGGGGGGTGTTACTGATGATTTCAGAGACGTTCTTCTTCAATTTACCCACCAGGGACTGAAAGACGAATGAGGTTAACAATAATAAAAAATTATTTCCGTTGCTATCATGATAATGATAAGGGGTCAGGGTCATAAAAGTAATTATACACGTAATACAAAATTAAATTCACCCTCAGTTCTAAGACAAAAAGAACCATACCAACAATTATAATGAGCTAGATTCAGCGGTTCTCAAACTTTTTTGGTGACGGAACCCTTTTAAAAAACTAAATTTTTTACGAAACCCTAAACCCTAAACTAAAAGCAAAACCAGTTATGTGTATTGTTTATTAATAATCATAGAAAAAAAGGTAGATGCAGTAAGTTAGTAAGCAAATGATAAAACTAAGTTCATTTAATGGGAGGCATGAAATTTTTTTTTATTCCTCATCAACTGGGTAATGTCACGCTTGATAGAAGAAAGTTAAATTCTCATGTCTGGTTCGGCATCCAGTCTATTGCGGTATTTTGTTTTTGTAGTTGTATATGCTGAAAATCCCGTTTCACACAAATGCGTTGTTGGGAACGGCAGAGGAACATTCAAAGCCTCTGTGGCAAGTTGTGGATACTCATCACGAACCCTGCACCAAAAATCATTCAGTGAAATTGTTTTGAACAATGATTCCATGCTTGCCTCCGATGTCATTTCTAAGAATGATTCATAGATCATATTTTCAGGGTTCTGCAATTTCGATGAAAAAGGGTTTTGAATCCATGCGTTTATTTTCAGTTTCGTATCCTGCTCTTCAGGAAAGTAAGATTCAAAAGTCGCTCGCAGACCATTGAGATATTGCACCAATTCCACAACATTTCATTTTGAAATATTTCTGTATCACTAAAACTAAGGTGACTAAGGAACCCACTTAGCAATGAAAAGCTTTCTATTTCGCTCTTACCAAAACAAGTAAAAATCTAATTTTATTTTAAAGGCGGTTATCTTGTTGTTAGCATTGAAATCTGTTGTCTGTTTTCTTGTAGTCACAGGTTTAATCGTTAAATTTTCCAAACATGTCTGCTAAAAATGCTAGTCTAAATAACCAGCTTTTATCGGACAAACTGTCTTTTAAATTAAAAGGAATATCTGTGAGAAAAGCTTCTAATTCTGTTCTTAGTTCAAAAAGCGTTGTCAAAGTTTTACCCTGAGACAACCATCTCAGTCTAGTATGGAGCAGTAGTGTTTTATGATTGTTACCATAATCTTTACATAATATTCAGAACAATCGGTATTGCAGTGCACGTGACTTGAAAAAATTAATTATTTTTACCGCCTCATCAAGAACCAATTTTAGATTTTGCGGCATTTTCTTAACCGCGAGTGATTGCCTATGTAGGATGCAATGGCTGGAACTACAATTTGGCGCTTTCAGTTTTATTCGTGATACTGCTCCTGCTGTTCTACCTGCCATTGCCTTGGCTCCAACGGTACAAATATCGATGCAATCATTCCAATCGAGTTGGTTTTCTTTAAACATTTTAAAATATGTTAATCGTGTTAAAAATTTCTTCTCCAGTTATGTTAGTAGCACTCCTTGGTCCGAGATGAACACGACCTCTGCAGTAAAGAGAACGTGTTGTAATCTACAACAGTGTTTGACTGCTTGTACCTTTTGTGAACAGCAGTGTAAAACTTTCCAATTGTGACCTCTAAATCATCTTTTAAAATCGACAACCAATCAAATTAGAGGAAATAATTGTTAATAAGAGCAGTCTGCCGAATTAAAGTCGTAATTAAATTATTTGCATGTTCCATACAATCCTTTTTTTCAACATTTAAGGCGGCGTCCTATGCATCGGATATCCGACGGTAAGACGATGCTCCTATTGGACAAAAATGTTTTGCCCCAATTTTCATCGGAATATTTTAAGAATTCATCCGACGTGGTAGGAGTTAAAATAATGTTAACTTTTGTCCGATATCATGCGTTTTTTAACCTCACTTCTACCGTAATTTTTGTTGTTTCGTTGACTTATTTTTGGTACATTTTAATTTTTCATTACTACACTTGCAAAGTAAACAGTGTGTCCCTATTGCTAATTTTAAGCAAGAATAAGCAGGGAAAACAAAGAAGATTTTGGGTACGGGATATTTTTAGATACAGGAAAATTCAAGGGGCATATCATAATCTACTGCAAGAAATGTGGGTGACCGATCAACGAAAAACACTTTAATTATATTAGGATATCAAGAGACACTTTTCACCATCTGCGGGAGAAAGACCTACTCTAATATTAAGGTAAAACGGGCATGACTTATTAAACAAATTGATGAAACAGCGTGATAAACTCTATGATTCGCTAATACAAAATTGGAGTAATTTACAAATTAATACAGAATTAAAAAAAAATTGGGCGAGTCTGCTAGTACTCGAGACACTGATGTGTAAACATATCCTATAACGGAATCGGTTGTAAAAAATGAAAGCAGCACATTGTGTTGCCAAGCGATCACCCATCAAAGTACTAACCACGCCCGACGTTGCTTAACTTCAGTGATCGGACGAGAACTGGTATTTTCAACGTGCTATGGCCGTTGCCTGTACGTTTTAGCTTGTTCATAGAATAAAAATTAGGTTTAATAACAAAGTTTAAAATAATAAAAAATCAACGCGAACGAAACCGCGGGTAAAAGCTAAAAATGTCCCATGTTCTTTACTATACTCTTGAAAATATCTGTACAAAATTTCATGATGATCGGAACCGTTTATGCGTGAAAGCGTAAGAACCAAACACATTCGCATCTATAATATTAGTTACGATTCTTTAATAATACTTACTGGCAGCTTCGAAGTGGATTAATTCACTGCACAAATTCGACACGAAAATCGAAAACCTAGTCATCTTGGGCCGACATTCTTTGATTTGGGAAAGTCAATAATCAAATTTTGCAAATTTTAGAAGAGGGCTATAACTCAATATTGCTTTAAACGGCTGGGCATCTGAATAATACTTTTGACAGTTCGTTTAATTTAAAATAATAATATGTTCTTTTATCGTCTAAAATCCGTTTAAAAACGATTTTAAATGGCAAAATTGTAGCCGTGCTTCGGACGAATTTGTCGTGGACTTTGAAGCGAAAATTCATTTTAAATTCAACCGTCCATTAAAGCTGTGCTATGGATCCAAATATACTGCGAATATAATAATTAATAAGATAATACTTTTCACGGTTCGTTTAATTTAAAATATGCGTTTTTATCGTCTAAAATCCGTTTAAAATGATTTTAAATGGCAAGATTGTATATAATACCGCCCTGGTGGCTAGAATCGGTTTACACGTTTGCATCCCCACACTTCCGCCCCGCCCACACATTTCCGTCCCATTTGCCGGGATTTACCCTCATACCGACGCCTAAGATGTTTACACATCAAAAATAAAAAATAAAGGCAACAAAATAAAGAATTTAAAAAATCGTTATTTTCAAAATAAATGGAAACGTACAGGAACTAACTAAAAAAAACAGTGGAATTTTATTAATCAGTTTATAAAAAATAAATCAATGGAAACAAATATTAGCTCTTTAAACATTAATAATCTAATAGTTGAGGATACAGATGACAGGGTGAATAGTTTGAATGAACATTTTGCAGGGAAAATGTTACAGAAATTAAAAATGAAATCAACTCACGGCCAAACTTTGTTGGAAGTGAAGAGATTTATTGTGAAAACAGTATGTTTCTTGATGTAACAGACGAAATAGAAATTAGCGAAATTATACAGGAACTTAAGGGTAAATCTGCACCAGGCCATGATCAAGTTACAGTCTTAGACATTAATAATTTAAAAACAGATATAGCATCAATTTTAAAGAAAATAATTAATATATTGATAAGTGGAAGTTTCCCACATGAATTAAAAATCAGTAAAATTAACCCAATGTATAAAACTGGTACATTATTAATAATTACAGGCCAATATCTGTTGTAAGCTTATTTTAAAATTAACGAAAAACTAATAAAGAAACGGATGTTGGCATTTATGGAAAAATATATTTCAGTATGGTTTTGTTAAAAATAGCAGCACGCTAAGTGACACAGTAGACCTTGTGAACCATGTATCCAAAGCTTTGGATAACGAACAGGTGGCTATTGCAGTGTATGTGGACCTCAAGAAAGCATTTGACTTTGTTAGTTTGGACAAGCTTGAAAGAATGTCAAGCATAAGGGTGTATGTAGTAAAACATTAACAAATACATATGGAGTACCACAGGGGTCAGTCGTTGGTCCTCTCCTCTATTCCCTTTATGTACTGAACTTAAAAAGAGCAAATCTTAAGGCTCGGTACTTCACATTTGGGGATGACACGGTATTAGTATATACAGACTCAGAGGGGAAAAATCTCAATCAAACAGTCAATGCTGATCTACAGGTCTACATGCAGTGGCTACTTTAAGGTTCCAATGATTTATTAAAGAAAAAAAGAAAATATATCTAGACCCAGAGCATTGATATGCTATGCGGGTCTTACAATAAACATTTACTAACATAAGAGAAAAGTTAGAGAAAAAAAAATATAAAAAAACAAGCAATTAATTACAATAATACATCAATTATCACAGACCTAAAAAAAAAACATAAAAAAAATCGTGTTAAGGAAATATCAATCACAGCAATCCATTAAGATACCTCTTGAGCAGTGATGTGAACTGGTAAATTACCGATAAATTACCGTGGTAATTTACTGTAATTTACCGTAAATTACCAGAAATTAATTACCGTAATTTACTGATGTTATATAGAAAATTACTGGTTCTCGTGCTAAATAATTAACGTTATTTACCGTAATTTAACGTTATTTACTGTATTTTGTTGTAATGTACAGGGTGATCCCCTATAATGTCGCCCCTCTTTAACTGTTTTATTTCAAGTGTCCCGAAAAAATTAAAAGTATAGTTATGTAGGTACTGAAAAATACTTTTTTTTACGAGTGACCGCAAAGAATTTACTTTGCGCACACTTTTGCATATGCAAAGTAGCACTTTCCTGCACACTGTGCGGGAAACAAATACACTTATAAAATCACACTTGATAAAAGTTCAGATAAGCTTTAAGTGGGGGTAAACTACTTTGCGTACATGTTAGTAACAATGTTTTTCTACGAGTGAAATAACTACATTTTTTTCTTAAATTTTATTGGCATCAAAAACATCAACTTATAACTACCTATTTATTATTATTAACAACATTAATATTCTAACTGCTTTCGCGTGCGGGAAAACCTAACTTTGCGCACTGATTAGGAAAACTACTATTTTTCTGCGTGTAAAAAATATTGGAAAAATGATCAGTATACAGGGAAAAACAAAAAGTTAATTTTTTTTTCATTGGATCACCCTATATATGAATTTATTTTTCGATTCCTCGTAAAATTCTAAGCATATTTTATGTATGATGTTATACCTCTAGTAGTTTCACAGCTATAAACAGTTAAAAATCGGTACTTTGGCTAATTTTCACATTGGTAGCAAGAAGATCATTAAAGATGGAGTAAAATGAATTTCACATTCCTATCTTCCTTTTCAGGAACTGAAAGGAACTGGCAGGCGGTACCCTGGGTACCAAATCTGGTACCTCTGTAGGTACCATTAGTTAGCACCATCAGATAGCTCTTGGAAAGTTAAGATAGGAATGTGAAATTCATTTTACTCCATTTGTAATAGCCTTCTTGCTGCCAAGGTGAAAACTAGCCAAAGTATCGATTTTCAACCATTTATAGCTGTGAAACTACTGATTCTAGAGGTATAACTTCATACATAAATTATGCTTAGAATTTTACGAGGAATCGAAAAATAAATTCATATATAGGGTGATCCATTTAAAAAACTTACTTTTTGTTTTTCCCTGTATACTGATCATTTTTCCAATATTTTTTATACGCAGAAAAAAAGTATTTTTCAATACCTACATAAACATACTTTTAATTTTTTTGAGACACTAAAAATAAAAAAGTTGAAAGGGGGCGACATTATAGGGGATCACCCTGTACCATGTTTGTCCGCAATATGAACAGTATACGTTCGGGGATTTACTGCCGGCTGCCGGTTATTGGCCGAACCGGGGATTTACTGTCGGCTGTCATTCATTGCCATTCATTTTGTTCTGTGTTGCTTTCGTTTTAAAATTAAATAATATTTAAAGAAAAAACAATGTTTTATTCACAAACAAATGAAACAACTCTTTGTCCTGCACCGATACTTACACACACCGTAATTTCATTCCCAAGTGGTAATTACATGATTATGACAAGATATTTTTTTATACATGTACATGCTTCTTTGGAAAAATAGCAATTTTTATTTGTAAACTAGTTGGAGGTTTCCAAAAGACAGTAATATACACAATAACACAATTTACATTAATTTACGAATGGAAATCGCTATTAGTTTACTTGCAGTTTACGGTAAATTACGGTAATTTATTGTTATTTACCAAAAATATATTACGGTTATTTACCACAGTAATTTACGACACAAATTTATTCCCACGGTAATTAATTTTGGTAATTAACACTCGTAAATTACCAGCGTAAATAACCAAAAATATAAATTACGGTATTTTTACATCACTGCTTGTACATGTATAAAATTGTCATAGTCACGTAATTATCACTTGGGAATTAAATTACGGTGTATAAGTGTCGGTGTAGGACAAAGAGTTGCTTCATTTGTTTATGAATAAAACATTGCATTTTCCTAAAATATTATTTAATTTTAAAACGAAAACAACACAGAACAAAATGAATGTCAAACTTCTGTCTCCATCAGCTAAATTTTAATTGTTTGTAGCGTAGGTACAATCTAAGAAAACCTTAAATTCGTACTTGTTTATATTTAGGTTAAGTGCCCTTTTAAGAAGGTACTGTGAAATTTTAGTTAGTGGAAACGGGGGATCCCCTACCTAAATACTAAGTATAAGAATTTCTTTTGTATATTTGCATTTCACAATGAGCTGGAATAAATGGGATATCTAGATCAACTATTTCATCGATTTCAATTTCACCATCTATTTCAGAACAGTCGGATTCATATTCAGACTCCCATAAAGATTGGAATGAAAACCAATAACGACTAATATACTATACTATGCTATAAGCTATAACCAAAACATCGACTGCAACCTACAACTCGTTTTACTTTAGAGAGCGCAAATATCCTGTTAATTCTTAAGACCGGGAAAATACATATTTTAAACGATGCGAATTCACATTATTCTCGACAGTCGACAGTAAATCCCGGTCCGGCTCCGTAAATCCCCGAACGCATTCTGCTCATAATGCTGACAAACGTCGCTTACGGAAATATGATAATTTACAACAAAATACACTAAATATCGGTAAATAACGTTAATTATTTAGCACAAGAACCCGTAATTTTCTATGTTAATTACCAGTAAATTACGGTAATAAAATTTTGGTTATTTACGGTAAATTACAGTAAATTACCACGGTAATTTATCGGTAATTTACCAGTTCACATCACTGTGTACAAGTACATGCTGCTTTGAAAAAATAGCAACTTTTATTTGTAGAGCACGCCGAGTGCGTCTCTGTTTTTTTCAAATGGACGTTTCCAAAAGACAGTAATACACAAAATTTATATTAATTTACGAATGGATATCGTTTGTAGTTTACGGTAAATTACGGTAATTTATTGTTATTTACCAAAAATATATTCCGGTTATTTACCATAGTAATTTACGACACAAATTTATTACCCCGGTAATTAATTTTGGTAATTAACACTCGTAAATTACCACCGTAAATAACCAAAAATATAAATTACGGTAATTTTACATCACTGCTCTTGAGGGATGACTTGAAACGTTCACTTCTCAATGTTTTCAGTTGCTGTGGGAGATTATTGTACTGTCTTAGGCCATCCGAGAGAATACTTTTAGCACCAGTTGATGTACGTATGGCTGTGGTTATAAAGTGGGTATTATTGCGGGTGTTATAATTATGAATGTCATTATATGACACAAGTTCTAATGATGAATGGATTCTATGCAGAGAATGATTATGGATAAAAACGCATGACTGATATGTGGACAGAGATTGAATATCCAATATTCTATTTGGTAGATATAATAGATGGGTCGGATACTGAAAAGGATGATTAAATATTTTTCTAATAGCTCGATTTTATAAAACTTTTAAAGGTTTTAATTTAATTTGAGCAGCTTTGCTCCAAATCAGTGTCAAATATGAAAGATGTGAGCCAATTAGTGAATGATAAAGTGCTTTTCTGTGAAAAATTGGGAGGTAATTGGCAACTCGGCCAAGAACTCCAACAGCAGGAGTAATTTTTTTACATAAGTGGTTAATGTGCTGTTCCCAACTGAGCTTGGAATCTATATGCAATCCAAGATATTTAATGCTGTCTGATTTGATTAACGGTATATTTCCCATATTTATTTGCATCCGATTCCATTCTGTCTTTTTTGATATGACCAAAAAATTTGATTTTTCACTATTCAAAGTTAGTTTGTAGAACTTCAACCACTCAAGAATCTGTTTCAAGTCACTCTCTATAATTAGTTTAGTCTCTACAGGATCTTTTCCATAATACACAATGCACGTATCATCAGCATATAACTGCAAATGTCCGGTGAGAGGTAATTGTGCTACAGAGTTAATATATGTCAAGAACAATGTAGGTCCCAGGATTGATCCTTGGGGAACACCATTCACTATATCAGCCATACTACTCACTGCATCTCCTACAGTCACAACTTGAGTACGACCACTTAAATAATCCCTGAACCATAACAAGGCAGTACCAGTTATTCCAGCATCTTCCAATGTAGACAGTAACACAGAATGATCCACAGTATCAAAGGCTTTTTTAAGATCTAGCGAAACGAGTACACAATTAATACCTTTATCAACTTGGCGTAATAGGTTGGTAATCATATCTGTAACAGCTGATGTTGTACTGCTTCCACTACGAAATCCATACTGTGCACTATACCAAAAGTTTTTCTGGTTAAGGTAGGAAACAAGTCTTCTATTAATACATTTCTCCATAACCTTAGATATAGAGCTCAATAATGATATTGGGCGATAACTATTAGTACATGTTTGGACACCTCCTTTGTATAAGGGCAGAACTTTAGCAGTTTTCAATCCACTTGGAACAGATCCCGTAGTAAATGTCAGATTTATTAATTTAGCAAGAATGATTGACATTTCTTCTTTAAATTGTTTTAACATATCACCTGAAACACGATCTGTTCCACATGCCTTCCTTGGTTTTAACTCGGAAATTAATTCTTTAACTTCTTCAGGAGTAGTATGTTCCCAATTATGCATATAATGATGGTTCAATATAGGGGGTTTTACATAGCTGGATTGTGGTATTTTTTCCGCCAAAGATCCGCCAATTTCAGTGAAATAAGTATTAAATATGTTTGCAATACCCTTAGAATCCTCCGTAACAACATCATTTATATGAAGTTTGGAAACTAAAGTCTGTTGTTTACTTGTTTTATTTTGTAACAGTGAATTTATTACTGACCATATTCGTTTTGGATCTCCAGCAGCGCTCGCAATCTGATTTTCGTAATATTCCCTTTTGGCTTGTTCAACTGCTGCTTTTAAAGTGTTTTGAAGATTTTTATATTCATTATGGAGTACTGTGCTATTAGGAAACAATTTATGCCTCTTATAGCTTACATCTCGCTGTTTTATTAGGTTGTGTAAGTGAATATTGAACCAAGGCGCAGTTTTATTCCTAAAACGATCTTTAACAGTTCTCTGTGTAATGTTATTTTGAAATACTCTAACAATTTGATCACATAGAAGACTTGGATCATGCCACAAGGAGTTTGCAATATGTTGGAGATCCATTCTGCAAGATGGTTCATTTAAGCTGGTAAATGTGTAATAAGATTGTTTTTTGGGCGGAATAACTTGTTTTATTTGGACCATTTGTATTCTGTGATCACTTAACGAGTAGTCAATAACAGCTAATTTCTTAGTGTGGCAACAATCCCTTGAAATTACATAATCAATCAATGTTTTTGAGTTGCCTTGCACTCTAGTTGGTATTGTTTTATTTAGATTAACATAATTCAGTGATTCAATCAAATAGCTAAGCGAATTTGTATGGTTGTCATTAGTATCCAAGTAGTTGATATTGAAATCTCCCAGTATTACTGTGTTTTTGTTAAGTTTGTTCATTTCTTCCATCTTATCCTCCAAAAGGTCCAAAAATATGTTTTTGTTGAAGTCTTGAGGTCTATATATTGCCCCTAAAATCATATTAACTTCATCCAGTCTTATGAACAACATAGAACATATACCACCTAATCTATCAATTTCTGTGAAATTATAATATTGTTTCACCAAAATACCAACACCACCACCTACTTTATCCCTTGTTTCATATATGGAGTTATATCCCGGTAGATTAAAATATTTTTCTTCACCTGGGAATAGCCAAGATTCAGTAATTACTATTGCATCAGGTAGATTAACAAGGTTAACAAGTGTTTCGATTTCATTAAGTTTGTTACGCATAGAACAAGCATTCATGTACAGTATTGTAAAGTTGTCTGACAGCTTACTATTGTTAGTTTTGAACTCGTCAAGATCATTATAAAATTGAATGTAATTTGCCATTTCTGATAAATATTTTCAACATGTCCGTGCTTTCGTAATCGTTGGTACGAGCTTATTTGTTGACACAAACCTATTTTTTTGAAATTCCCAGTTTATCGATATCTTCTTGACTTGTTAAGCGTATGGAAGCCTCACCTTCAGATTTCCTAAGGTAGACTTTTCCATTTTTTGTCCACAAGAATTGATAGCCATTGTTTTTCTTAAATTTATATGCCATGTTGAACAGATTTCTATTGGACGCAGTTAATTCTTCATTTATATAAATTTTTGTTGGCTTGCTATTCAGGTTATTGTTGCAACTTAGCATATCCGAACATATATTGCGGTTCTTTCGACTACCCAAAAGTTTCATTTTTATTTCTTGACTACAACATTTCGAGAATATTATAGTACCCCTCTTAGTTTGCTTTGTATAATATTCCCTAATTTCATGCTCTTTAATATTACTTTGAAGTAAGTTATCTGCTATTTCCATTACAATAGATTTTGGATCAGTCGTCGAACTATTTATTTGTGTTCCATGAATCTCGACATTGCAGGATATTTCCTTAGTTTCCAGTTCACTGAGACGTCCTTCAAGTTGTTTAACTTTGACTGATAACGTATTGTTTTCCTTTTTAATGGCACGCACTTCATCAAGCACACTTTTATTTTCCTTGACTAAGTCATCAAATTTATTGGACATAAAAACAACAGCATCCTGCAACTCCTTTAAGGTTTTCACAACATCAGAGGATGACATCTCCAAAACTAGCGAAGTCCCAGGAGTTTGCTTTATGTTTCTTTCGTCCATAACCTCACTTTTGTCACATGCTGAACATTTTAGAGAACCATTGAGAACCGTACATGCCCTTTTAGCACAACTTTCGTGGAAACAGTTTGTTTTACAAAAATTACATATAACATACTTTCCTACAGATTTTTTACAGTAAAAACAATATTTATCTGCAGAGCTCATGTTTACACTACTTTGTTGTTTACTTTCCCCCTTTACTATCGATACTTTCTATTTCTAATAGGATAAAAATCAATATTGAAAAACAAAATATACGTTCAAACAAAAGAATAAATTAGTTGGAGCCATGGAAATTAAAGTTGATAACTATATGTTACAATCGGTAATGAAATGTATTTGAGATTACAAGTTGATGAAAATTTGCATTGGTCAGAACATATTCACAATATTTCTAACAAGATTGTTCCAATGATTCCAATTACCTTTAGGTGTAGAGACTATCTGTCCATTAAGAGTAAAAATAATGTATATCATGCATTTTTTTTGGGCCAATTCAGGTACTTACGTCCGGTGTGGGGTATGTGTGGTAGTAAAAATTTTAATGCAATGCAAATTTTACAAAATAAGGTTTTAAAAGTTATTTACGGTTATGAAAGACGAGCACAGACGGACGCTCTATGTGGGGAGATGGGTGTCTGGAGGCAATTATTATCTCTCTATAATGAACACACTTGGTTTTCAGTCATACATTAATTCAGTCACGAGATCTTTGTCCAAAACATGCCTGGACCATTTATTTATAAATACAAAATTAAAGTCTAATAATATTTGTTTTGACTCTTATGTTATTGAGGAAGACATAACAGACCATGTTTCTGGTAAGTGAGAAAAAAATATCTAAAGATAATCTAATATCGCCACTAGCAAGTAAAACTAAAACTAAGCTAAACATGCCTAAATATAAACAATTTTTGCAAAATTTTGATTGGTCGATTGTAGTGAAGGCTAATAACTCTGAAACGGCAACAAATATTTTTTTAGAAAATTATACGTAATTATTATCAGAAGCTACAGAAAAATATACCGTTAAATATAAAAAATACAAAAAAAATAAAAGTCGGATTAGTAACAGCATTATTTCTTCAATTAAGACTAGAGATAGAATGAAGAAAAAACTATTAAAAAACTTTAACCATCAATTAGAAAAAGAATATAAAGAGTATAGAAATACTCTAAACAAACTAATACGTAGGCAAAAAAATGAATATTACAAGACTCAAATTGAAAATAATAAGAATTATATGAAAAACCTCTATAATGTAATTAAAGATGCAACTTATGGAAACAATAAAAATAACAATACTTTTTTGAATATAAAAAATAAGGATGACCAGTTTTAATAATCCAAACGAAATAGCAAATTTTTGCAATGATTATTACATTAATGTGGGGGTAGAAATGGAAAAGGCCAATCCAACACCTCAGGAAAAATACAACTTAGGGCCACCTATGGCAAACTCTATTTTTTTAAACCCCATAACCAAAAGTGAGTTAATTAACCATATATTATCAACTTTAAAAAATGGCAGTTCTCCGGAATATGATGGTATAAAGGCTAACATCATAAAACAGACTCATTTAGAAATATTATTGACCCGCTTTTATACATATTTAACCTAATCTTTGAAACTGGAAATATACCATCTGAATTTAAAACTTCAATTATAACATCCATTCACAAATCAGGCTCCAAAACTAACATAATTGATTATCGACCCATTAGCCTTATTAGTAACTTTGGAAAGCTTCTTGAAAAATGTATAAAGGTCAGATTAGTCAGCTTTCTAAAATTAAATAAGATCTTGTCTCCAAACCAGTTTGATTTCTTGAGGGGTGCAGTACATGGACGCCATGCACAGATTAATGGCAGAAGTTGTCAATAATTTGGATTCAAATAAAAAATGTTTGGCTGTGTTTCTTGACTTGGCAAAAGCATTTGACACAGTAGCTACCTCACAACGGACTTCTTGAAGTGCTTGGGAATTGTGGAATAAGGGGAAAGGCTTTGTGCTTGCTTGAGAGTTTTTTGTCAGAACGAACGCAAAGGGTCAAAATAAATGATGTTTTAAGTGAAGGGCAAACTATCAAGATTGGAGTTCCACAGGGAACGGTTTTGGGACCAGTGCTTTTTATAACATATATAAATTCTCTATTAAAATTTCAAGTTAATTGGATAACTATTTCTTATGCAGATGACACTACCCTTGTAATCTTGGGAGATACAAGGGAAAGTGTTAAATGTAAAACTACTAACAGCATGATAAAAATAAGAAACTGGCTAACAAACTTTTAAATTAACGCTAAACCTAAAAAAGACACACTACATAGCTTTTTCAGTTACTAGTGCAAATAGACCGCAATATATTAACATTGTTGTTGATGAACATTGTATTGAAGAGACTTCGTCTACAAAATACCTTGGAATTGTGATTGATAAGTTTCTTAAATGACAACCCCATATTGACTAACAGAGTTCGCAAACTTGTTCATAAGTTTTACTTATTGAGAGAATTCTTGAATAAAAGAACTCTTATCATAATTTATACGGCCTTTGTAGAATCAATTATAAGATATGAGATTTTGGTGTGGGGTGAACTTTATAATAACAGCCTCTATAAATTACCACGTACCACGAATGTGGTACAAGTGGAGCAACTGTGGCTTAGGATTGTAGTTAAAAATAAAAAAATATTATTAGGCGTTATTTATAAACCTCCAGTAGTTAGTTATAGAGAGCTACATAGTATAGAAAAATTTTTGGCCGAGTACCTCACATGCTTATGATCATACAATTATACTGGGTGATCTAAACATAAATTGTCTGGTTATAAATAATGAGCTTGACTACTTACAATCACTATTAAATGTGTTTAATCTAAATCAAGTAATTGGGGATCCAACTCGGGTTACAAGAAATAGTTCTAGTCTGTTGGATATTGTTTGTCTGGATAATGATTTGAATGTTTTAAAATCAGGCTCCATAGATACTTTTACTTCAACTGATCATCGCCTGGTTTACGCTGTTATAGAAATGGAATTTTTTAAATCCACATCTAAGACCGTTACATATAGAAATTTTAGTAATTTTAATAAAGAACAATTTACTATGGACATGCGCCAAATGAGTTTCCAGGAAATATTTGAAGGTGACTGTATAGATAACAAATTAAACCTTTTTAATCAACAGCTTATATATATTTTTGACGTTCATGCACCTTATAAAACTGTAAAAATTCAACGAAAATATAAACCTTACATCACAGAGACAATAAAGGAAATGATAAAATTAGAGAAAAAAGCATTTAACAAATATAAACGTACTAGTTTGCCTTGTCACAAAAATTTCTATCTTGATCTTAAAAATTATCTATCTTTTGCTACAAAAAACGAAAAAAGGCGTACATGTCGTTTTACCTACAGAACTCGCAGAAAAACGCCAAGAGAATGTGGTCAAATATGAATGAATGGAATGTGCATTCAAAACCTTTTATGGGAATCCCCAAGCATTTAAAAAACGTAAACAAGATAAGTGATCATTTTGCTGGCGTGAGTCAGCGAATGGCAGTTCCTGTAAATTATTTAAATTTAAAATATTATAGAAATAATAAAATAAATATCGATAATGACCGATGTATTTCTAGAAATGTAACAGACTTGGATGTTTACAGATCATTTTCTGAAATTAGGTCCAAAAGTATGGGTGCTATGACATGGTTTTGTTTAGCTTGGATTATATTGCCCCAGTCATTGCTCACCTTTTTAACTCGTCTTGCGGGGGGGAGTTTTTCCAAAATTTGGAAACCTCTCTAGTCAGACGTCTTCCAAAGACTGCTAAGGTGAGTAGCGTGGAAGAGCTCAGGCCCATCTGCCTCTTGCCAATACTTGCAAAGATGCTCGAAAAGATTGTATTTAATGTAATAAGCGAGTATGCCAGTGTTAATGAAATAATACCAAAAGTGCAATCAGGGTTTCGGAAATCCCATAGCACAGCCACGGCTCTTACAAAAGTAGCATCTGATATCGTACATAATATTGACGAGAGCAAGGTGTCCTGTTTGGTCCTTTCGGATTATAGCAAGGCATCTAATAAATCATGACATGCTCATTGCAAAATTTGGCTACTATGGTTTTTCCGATGAAATATGCTTATGGCTCGCCAGCTGTTTACGATCGCGTGCACAAATTGTGACTCTCGATGGGGAAAGATCTAAAGCAGTGACTGTTGAACAAGGGGTACCTCAGGGAAGCATCTTGGGTCCCTTGCTCATAAAGAAGTGCTCCATACATTTATATGCGGACGATGCTCAGTTGCTGAGTGGTTTTGATCCTACTGGCTCGTGTGTAGCCATGTAAAATATGAACAGTGACCTTAGTGCAGTGTATGAATGGTTACGGGATCATGGTTTATTGCTTAATGCAAAAAAAGTTGTCATATGATAATAGGCACAAGAGTGGGTGGGTCTAAGTACCAGTTAAACAACTTTGTAACATTGCATGTTAACAATACCCCTTTACCACTCGTAGAACAAAGTAGGAACTAAGGAGTTATATTTGACAGTCAGTTTAATTTCGAAAAACATGTTGACAAAAAGTTATCTTTAATTTATTACAAGCTAAAAAGTTTGTACCCATTCCTGTAGGGATCAAGCTACTGCTGGTGGAATCACGCCTATATCCTCACTTGGACTATTGTAATGTAGTATATTTTGTAATGTAATTTTTTAACTGAAGAGTACAAAAACAAGATACAATTAGTACAAAACACATGGGTACGATCTGTTTACTCCATTAGAAAATATGAATTTAGAGTAAGATTGCACTTTGGTGTGCTGGTCTATAAGATATATAAATTTGGATGTCCGAGTTACTTGTGGGAATATTTTATTAAAAGAATAAAAGAATAAACTTAAATTTGAGAAATGTTGATACCTTTCAGATACCAAATCATCGTACATCTAGGTTTATTTGGCCACAAAACTGCTCAACTCAGATATGTTTACCTCACTGATTTCCTATTCACTGAAAAGTTTTAAGACTAAATTTAAACAAAGGCTCTTGCAGAATATGTAATATTTATTTTCCTTTGTGTTTTGTGTTGTTAGGTCCATACTTGAGTTTTGTAGTATGATGTGGTGTCCATACAATTATATACATATTGACAGGTTAAATAACACAATAACAAAATAAATGTCTGAAATGTTTCAATTACCCTACTCTTTCTAAACAAGGAATAAAGCTTACAAGAGAAATAACTGTCCCTTATTATAACACATTGACAGACAGAAGGGAATATTACAATGTGTAATTTACTTATAAGCTTTTAAATAACCGTATAAAGAGCCCTGAGTGCCAAGAAACTTTTAAGATCCATATTCCGGCTCACCACACTCGTAAGCAAACCCTACTGCATGTTCCATACTGTAGAACCTCTTATTTACTTCATTGCCCGGACAATAGAATTTTGCCCACTGTGAATAAATATCGCTCAGAGCTTGATTATTTTAATTTCTCATTCATTGTACAAATTTAAACTAGCAGCTAAGAAAATTGTATTGTACACATTTTAGTCACTGTAGCATTTTATGATCAAACTACTAGTAGTTTTTAAGTAATACTTGTGCTCTGCAAATGTAATTTATGTAAATAAATAAATAAATAAAATTAAGAGGTTAGCTTTTGTTTACTATTTGAAGTTTGAACTAAAATACATTATAAATTTTTCATGTGTACAGGTGATAGTGGGTAAATAGTACTAGGGTAAATATAATAATGGCAACCTCTTTTAAATGTTGTAAGTCTAAGGAACAACCAAACTGGTACTGTCTAATATGTAAAAATGTATTCCACAAAAGTTGTTGGTTAAGAAGGAACAAGGGACATGTAGAGATTCGAGACAACCTAATATGGTGTTCTAGGGAGTGTGGAGAGTGTGTAACAGATGGACAGTTTAGTGTCGCTGAAGAATTGAGAAATATAATTAAAGAGTTAAAAGCAGAACTTGATGAAGAAAATAATTATATTAAAAGATTAAAAAGAAGTTCAGTCACGTTCGCCCAAGAGGCGGCAGTTGCTGAAGAGGAAAATACTAAAGAAATTGAAAGGCTGAATAACATCAACAAAGAACTTCAAAACAAAATTGAATCAAGTTTGAATAAAGAACCTCACAGACATTTTGCTGTCGCATCGACCCAGACAGGACAGGCTGTTCAGAAGCATGTCGCAATACAGGCTCAATTTGGAGCAGTTGATGTTGAAGTACAGACGGTGGAGGGTGAAGATAATGACGGAAGTGTGCATAGGACTCTGATGCAAGAATTGACAGCATATAAAAGCAAAATAAATGAATTAGAAAGGATAATAGAGGAGAATACCAAGGACCTCAACTACTATCGGGAAATGAAGGCAGAATTAATGAATACAATCAATAGTATGAAGACCTCTATAGAAACTTTATCAATGGAAAATGAATTTTATGCCACTGAAATTAAAAATCTGAAGCTTACAATCTTTGACTTCAAGGAAAATAGGAGGGATGCTGTATATCAGGAAGCTGAAGGGAGGAACCAGGGAACCCAAATAACTGAAGATCATGGAAGTGTCGAGGAGCAATACATCGGAAACACTAATGATAAAATAAAAAATAATAAGGTTCTGATTCTGTGTGATCAGTACGGATATAATATTGGAAATAAATTGAAAGCATATATAAAGAATTTTCAAATCGAAACAATTATTAAACCAGGGGCGTGTTTTAATAGCTGTATTGGTGATATTGTCCAGTTGGCTAAGGGATATACTAGGAATGACTTTATTATAATACTTGCAGGTTCAAACAACTTTTGTAAAAGCAATCAATACCCATCATTTAGAGATATTAATCAGAAGGTAAAATTTTCTACTCATACTATTATATTCACTTCTGTGCCCATATTTAGTATAGCAAATAATCAAAATAGTAGCTGTATCGAAAATTTTAATTTTAGGCTCGAGGGATATGCAAATAAACTAAATAGATACTCAGAGGGAAACATTTCCTATCTTAATATAAATAATTCAGTAAGCTATAAGAAAGGTGTGTGTAGACTTATCTCTGAGGTGATCTTGCTTGACGGTTTCCGTGCAAGGAAGAATTTAATTTTTTTAACCAGTAATACTTGTGTTGAAATGACGCGTCAGGAAAATTTTCAAAATGTACAGATAACAAGCGAAAATATATAGCGGACAGTAAGAGAGAGAGGGTATTTAAGAAAAATAATATACTATACCTTAATTCAGGCAGCAACTTGGCCCATTTTGACCAGATTCATGCGTTAATTTTAGAAAGTTTACCGTTAATTGTTTGCATATCAGAAACTCATTTGACAGGTGAAATACAGAGTTCTGAAGTACACGTGGCTGGTTATCAGTGTGTAAGGGTGGATAGTCACAGCAGACATACAGGAGGGGTTCAGATGTATATCAAAGATGATGTTAGAGTGATGGATGTGAAAGAAATTATAATTGAAAAAAACTGCTGGTTGTTGAATGTTGAAATAAGGATTGTTGAAAAACATCTTAGGATAGTTTGTGTTTATCACTCGCCAAGTAGTAGTGATTCTGTGATTTTGAATTTGTTTGAGGAATGGTGTAATGAGTTTGCTTGTGACGTTAGTATCCCTCTTATAATTATGGGTGATTTTAATATTAACTGGAATTCAAATGATTATTATTCCAACAGGCTTAAACAATATACGCAGGAAATAGGATTGAATCAGAAAGTATGCGACTTTACCAGGGAATCTTTGCACACTGGTAGCATAATTGATTTGGTTTTCACTAATTTTGACGAAATGACAGTTGACATAATGCAAACCCCTAGAATAAGTGACCATTATATTATATCTTTAGAAGTATCCAATTCACGAAGCCCTCGGAGCGTTCCATTAATATTGATGTCTCGCGGACGGGAAATTGATTATAATTTAATTAATGAAAAATTATTGGAAGTAAGGTGGGATTTCTCTGTTAGGGACGTCAATTTGAAATACAAAACTTTTATAAAACGATAATGAATATTTTAAATGAAATAGCGCCGAAAAAAGAAATTAAAATTTGTTCTAGATTCAAACCCTGGTGGAATGAAAGAACCAAGGAGGCGGTAAAAATGCGAGATATTAGTTATAGGGAGTATAAATCCAACAAGAACAATCATAATCATAATGAATATAAAAGGAACAGAAACAATGCTGTAAAAGTAATACGGGAAGAAAAAATTGAGTATTTTGAGTCAAAAATAGATAGTTGTAGGAACAATCCGTCAGAAATGTGGAATACTTTAAAAACTGTGTTTCCAAAAAATAACTCTAAATTTTTAATAAAAGAGATAGAGTTTGATAATGAAATAGTTAGCGACACAAATGTTTTACCTGATAAACTTAATCGTTTTTATGTGAAAAGTATAGATGACATTGTGAATAAAGTGGGACAGACGAATCATCAGTATCTGGATGAGAGCAATGAGGTTAATACTTTGCTGCTCTAGATATACCCCTATTAAGCAGATGCATCAGTGCTTACACTGGCTGCCAGTGTTGGAATATTTTAGTTTTCAGGTTATGGTTTTCATTTTTAAATTGAAGACTGGTTGTGCACCATATTACTTGGTCAATAAATTGATTTATGTGGGTGAGATCCATTCTCATAATACAAGGCAACAGAATAACTTTTTTATTGCACCGCGGAATAGAAAACTTGGGCAGAATTCATTATTTTTTAAGGGTTTGGACGCCTTTAATAAGCTACCTAATCAGTAAAGTGTAAATTCACTCTTCGATTTTAAGTTGAAACTTAAAGCTTACCTGCTAACGACATGTGAAATTATTATATAGATAATAGTGATGAAAGTTGATCTGATTTGTGTTGTATTGATTGTCTTGGATTGTTGAGGTGTTCTGCGAATTCTACTTCTATTATGTTGTATCTTTGTGAGGTATAGTTTATTTTATTTAAGTAAAGTAATTGATATTTATATGTGAATCGAATATTGTAACTGACTGTATAGATTAGTAAATACTAAATAAAGAATTTAATAATAATAATAATAATTTTATTACCTAGAAAATATCAATGTGTTGTGAAAATGAGGAGAAAGAAGAAATTGCTTGCAATATTTTATGCTCTATACACATGGTTTTCACAACTCAAATAATATTTTAAACATGCTTTCATAAGTTAACAGACTCAACTGAGGTTCAATTTGTAGCACCTTCACTTTCAAGTGTGCTTGCAAGTGTCAGAATATACACACTTAGTGATTATAAACATAAACCCATCATTATCAATAAAAAAACACTGGAAATGTGGTGTACCATAAAGGCTTACTTATAGGCTGCTTTGAGGTTTGATTATTGTAAGTTAACCATCATGAGGCCAAAGATAAAATAATCAAACTATAGCAAACTGCTTAGGCATTTTCTTGTAGATATGGAAATTGTACAAAATTTAAATCCATGTAAGGATAAATTAAAACAGAATGATATAACACAATACAATAGTAGGATTTTAGTGTGTAGTTTAAAATTTATTTTAGATAATAAGATATCAAGCTTTTATAAGACTCTGGAACACTAAAACTCTAGCTTTAATTCTATTAGATATATAGATAGATTGATATATTTTATTTGTTCAAAGTGTTTACAGTAAACAATAAAACCCTAATGGGTGTTGAACAATGTCAAAAAAGTCAACATAATATTTCGTGTAGAAAACAAATTTTAGAGAGGTCCATACACATCATGGTTGTAAGATTTTTATTATTTAATGAATTTAAAACCTGATCTAAGGCTTGATAAATTGCCCTAAATGTGAATTTACCCCTTCTAAAGCCATTCTGTTTGTCACTTAAAACTGAATGTCTCTCAAAAAAGAACATTAGTCTCTCACACATAACCTTCTCGAAAACCTTACCAATATTTGACAAAAGTGACATAGGTCGATAATTCTCCTTTTTTATGTATAGCCTTTATATAAGAAGTTTTAAGCACGTGTGGAAAAATACCCATCGAGAACGACACATTGACAATATAAGAGAGAGGTTCAGATATTTACTCAGCCACTTCTTTCAGTACAGATACAGGCACCTCATCTTCCCCTAACGATTTTTTAGAACTTTCACGAATTCTGTGCTAGTGACTGGGTTTAAAAAAATTGAGTTTTCAACTCTATTTTTAATATAATTTTTATGTTTATCAGAATGAAAGGTTGGACTCGCATTTATGAAATAGTTATTAATTTTATTTAATATCTTGGTTCTGTTGTCATATTTTGTGGAAAAGTTTTCGAATATTGTCTTTCTCTTAGTGTTTGGTCTGGTAATACTATTTATTAAATTCCATGTAGCCTTTGTTTTGCCTTCACTATTTCTTAAATATTCTTGATTCGAAAGATTCTCAGCTTGTTTGATGACATTTTTTAAAATTCGGCAATACTTACTAAAGTACTCTCCTGAAATTTGACCTTTAATTTTTTTAAAATATAGAACTCTTTTATTTCTACAAGAAGTTTTAATACCAGTCGTAAGCCAAGATCTACCTTTCTTTGTTGTACTAATTTTCATAATCACAAATATCTGATTAAAATAGTTTTTAAAAAGATTGAAAAATGCATTATAAGCGTTATTCACACTGCCACATACATCCAATTGACATTCTGAAGCTTATAACAGAAACAGATATTTTTGAACTCAGGTCAAGATTGAATGAGGATGGCAATATCATCAGCGTCCAGGAACTTCAGATAAACACTCTTAAAAAAAGTTTAGAACGGAGCATGAACGTCAAGATCCCAACATTAGGTGAAGAATTGTCAACTATCATCAGTAATTCTGAAAAAGTGGACAAATCGGTTCAGGTTGATTATTCCACTGTTCCTGACAACGATGAAAAGAAAATAATTCAACCCACTCTGCCTAGTGATCAGCCTGTGAGTAGAGTTTTAGTGTTGTCTGATGACCATGGAAGAAATTTGAACACTACTCTGAATATTTGCTTTTCTAAATACTCTACAGTAGACTTTAAGATTGAACATATTTTTAAGCCAGGTGCTAGTCTAGACAATATTGTTTGTAACTTGCGGTCGCAGGTACAAAATTTTACATCTAAGGATTACGTAGTGATAATGGGTGGATCAAATGATTTTTGTAACGATAAAATTCCGGCTTGTAAAGTCATACAAAATATCATTGAGGAATGTCCTCATACAAACTTAATTTTCTTATCCGTACCTTACGTTTTTTCATATAAAACCAATTTAAAAATCTACAGATTTAACAATAGAATTTACAACTTTTTTCTCAGAATCAATTCTACTTCTGAAAATCTAGTGCTTTTTTTTGATAGTAATTTGGCAAGTGGATTAAAAATGAGAACTAGGGAGCTATCTTTCAAATTGTTATCTTGCATCCTAGACTACTACAACTTTGGTAAACAAAAAAATTTGATTTTTATAAAACCGACTCAACTAAATTTAGATATTAATGAATTTGAAGACGGGCTCAATGCAGTTCATAGTGATTGTGATCCTGTGCATTCTGATGGAGGCAACTCAGCCTCGCTCACTGATGACAGTTTTATTTTGGCGCATGCTTCGCAGGATGTACAGGATGGCAACGTGGCGGGCCAGGAGAATGATGTAAGTTCAGGTATGTGTAGTGATTCTTTTTTATAACTGCATCCCCTGTGTCAAAAATTGCAAAGGGTTGTAAACGCTTAACCTTATTTTTGCAGAATGTTCAATCACTGAGAAATAAATGTGATGAATTATACATCCTGTTAGAGGCGAATAATTTTCCTGACTTAGTTTTAATCACCGAGCACTGGCTAAAACCGGGTGAATGTTTTCTCGTGCCAGATTATAAACCCATTTCCTTATTTTGTAGAGAAGAATCCATTCATGGCGGTACTCTTATTTTATCCAAAGGAAGTTACAGTTTTCAAAAAATTGATAAATATAATAATTTACTTACGGAAGAAACCTTTGAATTTTCATTATGCTTTTGCAAACAATATAATTTTTATGTTTTATGTGCATATCGTTCACCTGCAGGTAATGTGTATGAATTTTTAAATAAACTAGATTCTTTATTGTGCGATTCTAAATTGGTGTTGGCGGGGGACATCAATATCGACTTTGTGCAATTGTGGCAACATGGCGAACTGTCAACAGCCGGAAAATGCTGAGGAAGAAAAAGTATTTTTTGAGTGCCATAAAACAAGAAAATTTGAGTATTTTGTGTGTATAAAGTGCGGAAAAGCGTACCATAGTTCCTGTGCATATAGGGATTGGAAGAACAAAGTCAAAATCATTGATCGAACACAATTAGTGTGCTTGAAACATGACCTAACCACAAAGGGTGATGAAGATGAAAGCGAAAAAATCACGCTTCTTAGAGAGCTGATCGAAGAACTAAGAGCAAAAAACGCTCTTCTACAAGAAAACAAGTCCCTACTGGAGGAAAAACTCGAGGAAATGCAAGAGAAAGTCGACAAAAAAGTTGACGGTAAGTCGAAAAAGCGGGAAATTCCAAAATCAAAATCCCAAACCCAACAAAATGTGGCAACATTGCAGCAAGATGGCCATGAAACAATAATTGACAGAGATGCGACAGGAAACACCGAAATCCTAAACCAGCCAAATCCACTGGACGAGAACACCGAGTCATCGAATACAGAGGTATTTCAGGTGAATGGAGTAGACAATAATTCTGTGGTAGAGAACGCCAATCTGCTAGTGCCAAACAACTTGACAGCTGACAAGAGCGGCAAATCTTATCCAGACAATAACCTAGAAAATGGATGGACTCAGGTAAAAAATAAACGCAGCAGCAGAAAGACTTCGAAAATAAATCGACCCGAACCTCTTAAAGGGACTAGTATTGCTCACCAGAGTCTGAAAATTGCTCAAAGGACATCTACCTTATTCATTACGGGCCTCGCACCAGAGGTGAACGGTGAAGCAATCATGGACTTTCTAAAAAGTAAAAGCTTGAATGAATATTGTGTGTGTGACAAAATGAAAACAAAAGGGGACAAATACCGGAGCTCATTCAAACTCACAATACCGACAAACAATAAGGAGAAGATTATGGATCCTTCTCTATGGCCAGAAGGGATTCTGGTTAACCATTTTCAGAATGTGCAGAACCCACAAGGGGTGAAGACATATCAGAAAAAAGAACATTAAATGTCTTACATATTAATGTAAGGTCTCTCAGAAATAAGACAAACGAACTAGATGCCTTTCTTGTTGATAGAAATGAAGATGTGATATGCATCACTGAACACTTTCTGGTCGAGGACGAAGTAAAAACCGTAAACCTGCAAGGTTATAGGCTAGCAGCACACTTTTGCAGATCTCACCATTCCTGTGGCGGTTCAGCAATATTTTTGAATAATAAATTTGATCTACCTTTTAGTAATGTTACTGTTGACTTTAACATCGAAAAATGCACTGAATGTTCATGTATTTATATTAATGATCTTAATGTATATATTTTAGCAATGTATCGTCCTCCCTCTGGTGACTTTGACACCTTCTCAGATACTGTAGAGTGTATATTTGGTAGCCTAAAAAAGGAAAAGTTTTTCATTTTGGCTGGTGACTTTAATGTCCATTTTGATACTTCAGACACTGAGGCGACTAGGCTGTGTGATGTTCTCGGTAGCTTCAATATGAGGCAAACTATATCTGAGGCCACGCGTGGGGATGCCTGCATAGACAATATTTTCGTGAGCAATGATCTTGATTGTTACTCGGCTACAGTAGTGGATCTCTGTATTTCGGATCATCGAGCACAGGCAGTAGCGTGTGCATTTGATAATGTGACTGAGGGTTTTCAAGTAAGCAATAGGCTATGTAGACCTATAACGCAGAAGGGTAAGCTTCTCTTTTTTGACAAGGTTTCTCAACAGACCTGGCCCTTTGTGTCAGACAGTAGTATGAGAGTTGATGAAAGGTTTGGCATGTTTGTGAGAGTGTTGGAGAGTGCGTATTTGGAGTCTTTCCCTGAAAGAACTTACAGGGTGCGCTCTGATCAATCAAATAGCATTACTTGGTTCACCGACGAATTAAGAGAAATGCGCGAGCGTCTTTATTTATTGAGGGATTTAACACTCCAATATAGCAATAATGATGGCTTCAAAGAAAATTATAAACAGTTTAAAGTATCTTACAAGCAGGCAATACGTAATGCTAAGGTCACTGCCAATGATAACTTGCTTAGGTCTGCAGACAACCCAGTAAAAGCTATGTGGCAAATAATTAACTGTAATAAGTCTAATAATACTAAAAAATACAATCCTAATACTGACATCTCACCAAATGACTTTAACAATTTTTTCACAAATGTAGCCCATAATCTCGTAAAAAATATACCTCCTTCAAACAGAGATCCGTTAGACTACCTTGAAGGTAATGTTCTACCACCAACTGGCTCTCAAGAATTTTTATTCAGTAAAGTTGGTTTTAACACTGTCCGGGACATTATTGATGGCCTGAAAAATAAAAGGGGCAGGGATGAATTTGGCATGAGCGTTCAATTGATTAAAAGTGTAAAACACATAATTCTAGCTCCTCTCACAAAACTAATAAACTTGTGCATTGGCGAGAGTATTTTTCCATCTATTTTAAAGCATGCCATTGTGGTCCCAATATACAAGAAGGGCAATACTCACCTGCCAGAGAATTACCGACCGATTTCGCTTCTTCCCATCATCTCAAAAATTTTCGAAAAATGCATAGCTGTCCAGCTTGCGTCATACTTTGAGAGACAAGGACTTTTTAGTAATTCACAATGGGGATTTCGAAAGGGTAAGAGCACAGTGCAAGCAGTAGAAAGTCTTGTTTCGGATATTTTGGACAGCTTTAATAATCTTGAGTATAACACGGTGGTCACTTGCGATCTTAGCAAAGCATTCGATTGTGTAGACCATCAGATTCTCCTGGGGAAGCTTGCTAAGTACTGCATATCAGCGAGCGCTGCTGGACTCATTCGATCGTACCTGAGTAATAGATCTCAGTCCGTAAGAGCTGGTGAGGTGGAGTCGGTGAGGGGAGCAATCACTATTGGCGTGCCTCAGGGCTCAGTCCTGGGGCCACTTTTGTTTCTCATTTATATCAATGACGTACCTTCAATTAGCCAGAATTCCAAATTTGTTCTCTTCGCTGATGACACCTCATTTTCAACCAGCGCCGGTTCACTTCGGGAGTCCCTGGAGCGCTCGGAGATGGTGCAGAATGGGGGAGGTGAATGGTTTGAGTCAAATCGACTACTTCTAAATGCTGACAAAACTAACAAAATGGTCTTTACACTGCGTAATATTGAGTTACAGGAGACCGATGTCGATGCTTTTGGTTTCCTTGGGGTACAGCTGGACCGGGGGCTGCAGTGGCACCGCCATACTGAGATTCTGGCTCGTAGGCTTTGCACGGGTGTCTATCAGCTGCGTCACTTAAGTAATAAAGTGTCGAGGACTATATTAAGAACTGCGTACTTTGCGGACTTTCACTCTCATCTTTCTTATGGTGTCCTGGTCTGGGGCCATGCCGCCGGAGCCCTGCGAGTGTTTGGTTTGCAGAGAAGGGCCATTAGAATAGTGGCGGGTTTGCAGTACCGTGATGATTGTGGGAGGGCCTTCAGGGACTTGAGAATTCTCACGCTGCCATCTCTCTTCATTTTTGAGTGCCTTAATTACATTAAGAAGAATATTGAATATTCTAGTGCTCATGCTAACATACATGAGCATGACACAAGGAACAAAAATAATCTGGTTCCACCTTATTGGAGGCTGAGAAGGTGTCAAAATGGACCAGGGTACTGGGGGTTTAAATTTTTTAACGTTTTGCCTGACAGTGTAAGATCACTGGATGGTATAAAATTTAGAAACAAAATTAAAGACATGTTAATTGACAATACATTTTATAGTATTGCTGAGTTTTTACACTGTACTTTTTAAGATGGATTCTATATATTGTTATGTTGTGTGTGTGATTGCTTATAGTGTGTCAAATTTTAGTAATTTTATGAATGTGCATGTTGTGCATATTATCTAGTTATAAGTTTTTACCTTATTTACCTTTTAATGTGTATAATTGTATAACCTAAATATTTTACCAGAGATTCTCTGATTTTACTATATACTGACTTGTGTAAATCGATATGATACTGTACACCAATAAACGATTTGATTTGATTTGATTTGATTTGACTATAGTGACAGGGATTCAGCAAGCACTATTCATCTTATAAATCTATTGACAGCTTACGGCTTGCAGATGCATGTACAGTCTCCCACCCGCTTTTGTAATTCAACCGCCACGACGATTGACTATATGTGTTCAAACTGTGATAGCCCCTATTGTTCAGTGATGAGCTCTGGAATATCTGATCATGAAGCCGTTAATTGTAGTTTAATTTTTGATCGTTTTGAGTCAGGCAGGAAGCGTAGGCATGGTCGTATATTTAATGAAGCTGCTTTTCTGGACTTTCAACATTTTTGTCAGAGTGTAAATTGGGGTTCTATACACCTGTCGGATGAACCTATTGCTTTGTTTCGTTCTCTTTTGCTTGCACAGTTTAACAGAGCATTTCCTCTTAAATGGATTAAAATTAGATCTAAAAAGCGTAATTCATGGCTTACAAAGGGTCTAAGAGTCTCGGCGGCAAATTTACGGTCCTTGACCTACATTAGAAAGTTTTGTAGGGACCCCAGGTTCACTGCATATTGCAACAGATATCGTAACACTTATCGCAGGCTTCTAAGTACTGCAAAAAATCTATACTACGAAAGGAAACTTACATATTCTACGAATATTCAACAGGATAGCTGGGCAATGGTTAATGAATTTCGTAATAAACGCAAACATACTGATGATGATATTAGTGTAGATCCAGATACTTTTAATGAGTATTATTGTAACATTGCAGGCAACTTAACTAGTAGAATTGCGCCTTCTACTGATCCCCTTGATTACTTGAAGGATGTTAATATACCTGGTTCCTTTTGCTTTTTTCCTACAAATCCTCAAGAAATAAAGGATGCCCTCCTTGAAATAAAGAATAAAAAATCCTCTGGAGATGACGACATTTCGTCCGAGGTATTAATGAAGTTACCCTTCAGTGCACTGAGTGCTCTGTCTGAGGCCATTAATCACAGTTGGTCTGAGGGGCTTTTCCCCTCTTGTTTAAAGTCATCTGTTGTGATTCCTCTTCATAAGGGAGGTGATTTGAATGAGCCATCTAGCTTCAGACCTATCTCCTTGTTGCCTAGTCTCTCTAAGGTTATCGAAAAAATTGTCAAGAAAAGAGTATGGAATTATTTACTGGCACATAATATAATAACATGTGATCAGTTTGGTTTTCAGAAGGCAAAGGGTACTCTTGACGCCATCTTCAGTTTCTTGGAGAGAGTGTATCTTGGACTTAATGGTGGTGAGGCCACTGCGGCAATGTTCTGTGATTTGTCCAAGGCTTTTGACTGCGTGGATCACAGAATACTGTTGCGGAAGCTCCAGCGATATGGTTTTAGGGGATCGACTCTTGGTTGGTTTTGTTCATACCTTGAGGGCCGTACTCAGGTGGTTCGTAGTGGTGGCGCAAGGTCATCGTCGTTGCAGATTAGGTGTGGAGTTCCTCAGGGGTCGGTCTTGGGACCCTTATTATTTTTGATTTATGTTAATGACATAGTGCACATCAACATATCTGGAACATTCACCCTATTTGCTGATGACACTTCTGTTCTATGGCACAGCAGGGATGCCCAAAGTTTAAGGCAACAAATATCTGAGGACCTTATTGAAATAAAAGAATGGTGTGATGCCAATCTGCTTACTTTTAATGTTGCAAAAACAAACATCATAGGCTTTAAATGTGACATGCAGGGGATGAATTTGGCCACGGAACCTCTTCAAGAAAATACTTCAACAAAGTTTCTGGGAATTTTCATTGATGGCGAACTTAAATTCGAGAGTCATATAATGAGCCTGAGTAAAAAACTGTCATCTGCGTGTTTTGCCATTCGTACCGTAAGAGCAGAACTTGGCCCAACAATTGCTCGAACAGTCTATTTTGCATTATTTGAGTCTCGTCTTAGGTATGGTATTGCATTCTGGGGGGCAACTACCAAGTGCTTGCTGAGTCTAATAATTGTTTTACAAAAGAAGGCGGTTCGCTTCATTGCAAATGTTCATCAAAGGGAACCTTGCAGACCGCACTTTCGAGCTCTCCAAATTTTAACTATGACATCCTTGTTTATTCTTGAAATTACAACTTTAATTTTTAAAAATTACCATAACATTCGTGGTGAATCGCAGCGCACAACCCGACAGACGTTGCATGTACCCCTGCCAATACCAAAATCTGAATTAACAAAGAAGTCAATATTTTATGAAGGCAGAAAGATTTTTAATATTTTACCTGACAGGATAAAATCATTAAGTTCCTTAAAACTGTTCAAAAAAAACCTGAAAAAAATCCTGTTGGATAAAGCTTACTATGACATGCGTGAGTTTTATGATGACCCGCCATTGTAACTGTATTGTCTCTGTAACATGTTGTTATTGTGGTTTTTTGTGTATGCATATGACACATAATCTTTGTATACTGACAGCATACTCTAGTTGCACACTAGTTTGTACTTTTAGTTTTTTTTTTTGCTATTTATTCTGTGGTGTAAATGTGTATATTGTACTTCTTGTTCTTTATACTTTTTGTGATTGTTTTACATGGTACTTTGTATTTTCGGGTACAGTGTACTTACTATTTTATTATGTTGTACATTAGGATAGCAAGCTTTGTCGCTGAAATACTTATTTCATGACAATAAAGTATTTTTTGTTTGTTGTTGATGTTGTTGTTATGTTTATGTGGCCAATTTTATTTCTAGAAAATACCCGTTTCAAAATAAAGTTATTACTACAGTTACCTTCCATAGTGCAAACACCATCCACACACAGAACCTGAGCATGATGGTCAGCGACTACTGTATTTAAAACATATCCCGATACACTAAAATCAGAGCTTAAGTTACAAAATATATTGTCAATTAAAGTAGAAGAGGTCTCTGTGACCCTTGTAGCAAAATCAAATCAAAATCAAATCAAAAAATGCTTTATTAACTAAGATTACTTGTGTACAAAGCAATAAAATAGATAGGCAAATTAGATAACACGTCACATTGACAAATCTAACTACTACCAGGTGTTACATGCTCACGTATGCAATATAAAAAGGAAAAAAAAAACAAAGGAAAAGAATAAGGCAATTAAAAGCAATACCGCAAAAATCAAGCACAACACTATACAGTTACATTTGGATAAAATTATTGAAGTCATAGGTAGTAAAATAGACACACAGGCAACTCTCAAGTGAGAAACAATTGCGCAGAAAGTAACACAAAACAAACGTCATTACCGCATTACTAAATTAAAATTTGTATTGAAAAACTCATCCAAACAATAGTAAGGGTTGTCCATTAATAGGGTCTTCAATTGCTTTTTAAAGACCTCAGCTGACTTGATTGTACGAAGCTGTAGTGGCAAATGGTTAAAAATGGCCTTAGCGTTATAAATAATAGACTTTCTTGTTAGTGCACTTGTTGGTATTGGAACTGGCACTCTATGCGTTGATCTTGTGTTGTTTGGGTTAGGGGAGTGTATGTCATCTTGAAATTTTTTGTGCACCATCGTTGCTGTCTCGAGCACGAGTAAACCCGTCAAGGTTAACACTCGCAGTTCTATAAACAAGGGTCTGCAAGTGTCCCGAGTGCCAACCCCACACATGTATCTGACAGCCCGCTTTTGCAACACAAAGACCGCGTTGAAGAGTTCCCCGGCGCAACTTCCCCAAAAACACAAACCATACCTCAAGTGCGATTCAATTAGACCAAAATATGCAACCCCAACAGTCTTTCTATTTAATTGCCGACTCAAGACTCTGATACCATAGCAACCAGATGCCAATTTTGCTTTTAACTGCTCTATATGAGTTACAAATCTCAGCTTGTTGTCCAAATAAATGCCCAAAAATTTATTTTCTTCAAGATTAGTAAGCAAACCATCCTTTAGAGTTACATTAATATCACCTTTAAAATTCATAACACATGTTTTATTTATATTTAAAGTTAAGAAGTTAGCGTCACACCATCTTTTTACTAAACTGACATCTCTGTTTACTGTACTTTCTAGGATCACAGCGTTTTTATGGCTCCATAAGACGGTGGCGTCATCCGCAAACAGTGTGAATTTTCCCTCTATCTTTAATCTCGTGATGTCATTAATATATAATAAGAATAATATTGGGCCCAATACAGACCCTTGAGGTACTCCATGAGCTACATTCCTTTCGTTGGACACTTTACCGCTAAACATTACCTTTTGCGTTCTACCAGACAAGTAAGCCCTGAACCAGTCCAATGCTCTACCCCTGAACCCATATTTCTCAAGCTTATACAGTAAAACATGGTGGTCCACGCAGTCAAAAGCTTTCTTGAGGTCGCAGAATATAGCCGATGCATAATCCTTCCTATTAAGGTTGATATATAGCTCCTCCAGAAATGAATAAATAGCATCATTAGTGTTAAGACCTGCCTTAAATCCGAATATAATCTTCCCTACTTATGGTGCGACTACAATATTAAATCGGTATGACTAACTGTAAAGTATGTAAAACAGACGATTGTAAGGTGTCGTTGTGGCCTTGCGAACGATGTGGAGATAAATATTGTTCCCTGTGCGCTAAACTCAGTGCATCTGAGGTGCGATGTATGGAATTGAAAAAGTTGCGTGTCCTCTGCTTTTATTGTGATGCCTGCCGCAATAGAATCGGGGAACCTAGCCCGGATGTAGTAATACCATGGGACAAAATGAAAAAGGAGATAATTGAGGAAATTCAAAGCATTTGTTTTGCGGCAATTATTGATCAAAGCAGCGCCAAATTCGACACATTCATGGAGGAAATGAAGCAATTGAGTAGTCAAGTGCAGCAACTGATTAAAACTCAATATGATGTGGTTGAGAAAATTCAACCCAAATTGGATGATATCGGAAACAGAGCGGAGAAGGCAAAATTGGATCGTAACGAGCCGCAGTCGTTTGCTGGCGCCGTTAAGAGCAGAAACGCATTGGTGGTTAAACCAAGAAACTTCTCTCAAAGTGTCACGGCTACCAAAAGTGATTTGTTACTGAATGTAAACCCCAGTGAACAAAATACTGCTATTCAATGTATAAAAGGCACCAGTAAGGGAGGAATGGTTCTTAACTGCCCGTCCAGAGAAAAAGCTGAAAAATTCAAAAAAATTATTGCTGAAAAACTGCCTGAAAAGTATGATGTTAATGCCTTGGGTAACCTTCACCATCGAGTTAGAATATCTGGAATATCTGAAAGGCATGATGATGAAATGTTGCTAAAACTGCTCAAACAACAAAATCAGCCTCTCCTTCATCAAGAAAATGATCTTAAAGTATTAAACACTAAGCCTGTAAAAAATAAACCGAATACATTTCAAAGCGTAATCCAAGTGGGACCAGTGGGTTACAAGAATATTATGCAGACTGGCTATGTGTTCGTTGGCTACGACTACTGCAGGGTGTTTGATGGACTGGAAATTAGGAGATGTTTTAAATGCTGTGGATATCACCATCTGGCAAGTAAGTGTGAAAATGAAGTAGTTTGTCCAAGATGCGCACAAAATCACGTGGTAAAAAACTGTCAGGAAACTTTGCTGAAGTGCACCAACTGTGTAAAATCTAACCTAAAGTCCAACAACAAATTTACTACAGATCATGCTGCTTGGGACTATCGGTGTTTTACCTACAAACTGAAACTCGAAGAGCTGAAAGCTCAGGTGTTCCAATAGCAGCTACGGAATGCCTCCGGGGCGCACAATTTCTGTGTTGGTCACGTGAACATACGGTCACTAGTCCCTTCATTTGCAGACGTGAAGGATCTACTTCTGCATAAGCAGTATCATGTTTTGAGTATCTCGGAAACGTGGTTGTCCTTGGAATATCCTGATGCATTGCTGAGTGTCCCTGGATATCAGCTTTACCGTGTCGACAGAATTACTAGGGGTGGAGGTGTGTGCGTGTATGTCACTGCCAATTTGAGGAGTTCAGTGATACAAGTGCCAGCGGTACAGGACAGCGGAGACGTGGTTGAACAGTTATGGATTGAAGTGGCGTATAAGAATAAAAAAATACTAGTTGGTAATTTGTACAAACCCCCATTAGTTGGCTATAAACAGTTAAGTTTTGTGGAAAATGTTTTGTCTACACTAGCTCCATCCTATGACCATACACTCCTTATGGGTGATTTAAATATAGACTTGTTTGTTAGAACAGTAGAGAGCAACTATCTCGAATCGCTGTTGCGCGTGTTTGACCTAAAGCAGGTAGTCTCTGATCCGACAAGAGTGAGCAGAAACAGTTCAACCTTAATTGATATTATCTGTATTGATAACAAAATAAAAGTTATAGATTCGGGAACCGTAGATATGCTCAATCTGACGGATCACAGACTGGTGTACTCCATTCTTGAGATGGAGGCACCCAAACCTGCTGCTAAGATAATTACATATAGAGATTTCAAACATTTGAATAAACAACTCTTTGAATACGAAATGGAGCAATTGCGATTCGAGGAGATGCTGCAACAGGGACATCTGGACTTGGACACTAAAATCTGTCTCTTCAACCAAAGGCTGACGGAACTATTCGACAGACATGCGCCTTTGAAGTCGGCTCAAATTAAACGTAAGCATAAACCATATATTACGGATACAATTAAAGAAATTATAAAGCTAAAAAATAAGGCATTTAATAAATATAAAAGAACCAGAGATGTTGCTCACAAAAATTATTACATGGACATTAAGAACTATAGTTTGTAAACCGAGCGTTGATCGTTACGTCACACCTTGTCTTTCTCTCTCATACCACCGTCAATCGGGGGTGACAGAAATTTGACGTCACGGACGTACGTTGAGCTGCGCATGCTAGGATATCAGATGAAATTCCTCATCTGTCAAAGTGTCAAATATATATTTATTTATTTTATTTGAAGTTCGTCCAACGTATTTTTCTGTTTTTATTTGTGATTGTTATCGCAGTTGAAAATGCCTGGACATCGGTACACCGAAAATGAGTAAGTCCTCATTTTAAAACTAATAGGCTATTTTAATCGCGAAAAAGCAGCAAGAAAAACGCTTTTACCCGTGAGTGCAGTATATAGCTAATGTAAGTTGATACAAAAGTGCAGTTTTAACAATATATAAAGAGTAGGATTACTTGTTGTAGAGTTTCTGATGCTTTAGGAATATCGTCAGCCACTGTGCAAAGAATGCATTGAAAGGCAGTCTAGAAACTTGTTGACTTTATAACAAAGGCAAATGTTGCTATTATTTCCTCTCATGGAGAGCCTCTTCACAAAGTTCATGTCCATACTATAAGGAGAGCATGCTATGTATGAGAAAGGTAATCTGCATTTAATTTTTCATTATTTTAAATAATTTATTCATTATTTCAGTTTTATTGTAGGCGAACATCTCACACTGTGTTCATTGCAAACGAATCTGACAGAGTCCAGATATCCACTGATCTGCTAATAAAATCCGATTGAGATGGTCAGAATGTAAGCGTAAGCGTTACTATGAGGCTTGTATCAGTTCGATAAATCCTGTCACAAGCAGATGCATCAGTTCGATACATCCTGTCACAAGCGAAGCTATTTTAAATTTGTGGAATGAAGCACTTCAAAAGGTAAGAATCTAGTCAAACTTTTAGATATTGCTCTTTTATAAGATAATCTGTTTTAGATTACACCAAAAAAATGGAGAAATTAAGTTCATCACACAAATGCTATAATAAAATTTAGCGAGGACTGGAAAAAGGAGAGATGCTTTGGATATATTACCGGTCATTATCGATCTGAATTCTTGTCACTCGCATGATAATGATGAGTATTATTCTGGCGATGAGTGTGCTCATAAGCACAGAAGATGCTATGACCCCTTTCGTAAAACATGATACAAGAACCTTAAATTAAAACATCCCTTTCCATTGATTGTGTGGTATGGTTTTTTATAATGAGTGAATTATTGTGTTTTTTATGACGAGTTGAATTATAGTGCTTTATTATCTTTTTTCTTGTTTGTCATTTGTGTCTCCCGATGACTTTTGTGGCTGGCTGATCGATACATGACAATAGTATTTTAATATTGTATTATAGTACTCTGTTTTTATTGTCTCTGTGTGCTATGTAAGGTGTTTTTTCCAATCTGTTTTTCATTGGTGTTTATTGTAAGTTTGTATAAAGAAAAATAAGATTTTAAATTGTTAAAGTTAACTCATATATGCCAGACCTTTACTGTTGTTGTATATGAATCATGTTATAGCACACTTTAGGTTATATAAAATGTTTTGTTTTCCATTTCATAAACATTTGGGCATTCTTTGGAAATAAATTAGCATTGTTTTCGTTTTCTGTCATACGTGAGTTTTATTTTATGGTGTCAATCTACTCTACTTTGTTTAAGTTACTTTAGTTAGTTTTGGTTATAACTGAAGTACAACAGACTCAAATACAATATTATTCTATACCGTCATCCATTTAATATATTTTATACGAGATGTGTTAAAAATAGCATAAATATTATTAAAAGTTTGAACTAATTCAAATTCAAAATTCAAATTCAAAATTTATTAGTAATAATGTACAAGATGCACTTTTACATGTCAAAATAATAAAATGCCTTAAACTAGAATATTGGTGTTATATAAAAATAAATGCTATAACCAACAACAAATAAATAACACACTTTTGAAACAATTTAGAAAAACACACACTATTACCTTAAAAAAGAATAAGACACTATTGAAACAAGTCACTAAAAAGCAATAAAAACATTTAATATATAACTAACATTTAATATATGACTAAACATTTAATGTATAACCAAAATCAAAAAGTATTCAGAGAAAGTTAAAATCACTTTTAAAATACTCATCAAAGCTATAGAAAGCCCCAAGCATTAAGTATTTTTTAATTTTCAATTTAAATTGTGTTTCACCAAGAGCTCTTACTTCATGCGGTAGCATATTAAAAAA
>MU182608.1:124550-148608 GCA_016904865.1 Pissodes strobi | reverse complement strand
CGATATTTACAGCTACATAATAAACAAAACTTACTTACCTACATATATAAAACTAAAGAAAAGCTACATGTTTGAGGTCTTTCAGTTTTATTAACTACAGAACACTGCTATAATGTGAGATGATTAATTAAATGATAAGACAACAAAAACTGTAGCTAACCGAAGAATAAAATTGCATTTACAGTCAAATTTAAATATATGCCAAAGTTTACTGCAATGGTAAATTTCCCTTTTTATTAATTTGTTTACTGCACTTTACAGATGCTTACAAGTTCACAATCGTATGACAAATAAATATTAATTGGTAAAGAAAAGGTCCAAATCACGTTTCAGTTGCATATCTGATATTAAAAATGTCTTTGTGATTTTTTATACACTATTCTCACGGCCAAGTTTGTTTCACCGTACATTGCTTTTGAATTGAGTTGAATGTTTCTTCAATTAACCACATATCACATGCATAATTACATAACTTTTCTCGTAGCAAAGATTCCTCTTATTATTCGAAATTTCGCAGGTTTTAGATGTTTTCATTCGCACAAGATAACAAGACCCCTGTATATCTAAGAATTTCTGCTGGAATTTTACTAGAACACTATATTTCTGTTTGTATTGTGTTGTTAATTAAGTTCCTATTGCAAATCTCACAAGACTTTTTTTCTTCACCTAAAACAAAGTAGATTGCATAAAATTAAAATATTCATATTGGAGATCCAAATATTATCTTACCAGACTGAAAAAAGACATGTTTATCGGTTAGTTTCTTTAAATTAAATCTATGAATCACGAGTTCATGACATGTTGTTTGTTATTGTTTTGGTTTTGAATTCAGCGTCCTATCTAACCTCACATTCGAGATCGCACGAAATGGATCATGCGCGAAGCGTAAGTTATGCTCCTCCCAAGACTCTTGTGAATCAATTCAGGACATGCTTCAAAACTGATCTGACGTCAGGATTTATGACGTAACGATCAACGCTCGGTTTACAGACTATACCTCTCCTTCGCAATCCGTAGCGAAAAACAAGCCTATATGTCTTTTGAGTTGACGAAGGCTCAAAAAGATCAAAAAAAACTGTGGTCAAAAATGAACAATTGGAATATTCATTCCAAAAGCAATAATGACATTCCCACTCACTTAAGGGACGTGAATAAAATAAGTGACTCATTCGCGAGCGTGGCTGAGTTGGCAATTCCGGTTAATGTTGAGACACTTAATTTTTTCAGGAACAATAAATTAGATAACTTAGATAATAGTCGCTTTAGCTTTAGTACCATTTCTGAATATGATGTGTACCGGGCCTTTGCCCGTATTAGATCAAAAAGTGTGGGTATAGATGGGTTAAGTCATAATATGTTGTTGTTTAGCTTGGATTATGTTGTACCAGTGATTACTGAGTTTTTTAACATATGTCTGCAAGGGGGAGTGTTTCCGAGCATATGGAAATGCTCCCTTGTTAGACCATTACCGAAGAATTTTAAGATAGAGAGTTTTGCCGAATTGAGACCGATCAGCCTCCTGCCGATCTTGGCCAAAATGTTGGAATCTCTGGTATCCGAGATGATTTTGGAGTTCACATGTGACAAAAATATCGTACCTGCGATACAATCCGGGTTCCGGAGGAGCCACAGTACTGCGACGGCGCTTAGCAAGGTAACAACTGACATTGCAAAAAACATGGATGAATCCATGGCCTCTTGCTTGGTCCTTCTTGACTATAGCAAGGCGTTTGATTTAATTAATCATGATATGCTGGTGGCGAAGGTCGGCTACTTTGGCTTTTCTGAACAGGTGTGTTTATGGTTTTCTAGTTATCTTCGCGCAAGAACGCATATCGTGGAGTTGGATGGGGTCAGATCGGGGTCCGTCCTGATGAGGCATGGAGTGCCTCAAGGGAGTATTCTGGGACCATTACTGTTTAGTTTATATACCTGCGACCTTCCTAAGCGGGTCCGGTTTTGCTCCGTCCACCTTTACGCGGATGACACCCAACTTTTGGCAGGTTTTTCCCCTGAGAATGCAAGCTGGGCTCTACAGGAGGTGAATGGCGATTTGGGCGCGATTTTCGGATGGTCTACCGATCATGGTTTGATTCTGAACGCGAAAAAAAGTACCTATATGATAATTGGTTCTAATACCATCAGAAACAAATTTAGTCTTTATAATTTTACTGCCCTGAACGTTAATGGGTCGTTATTGCCTTCTGTGGAGTCTGCTAGAAACCTTGGAGTGACGTTTGATGTGGGGCTGGATTTTGAGGCTCATGTTAATAAAAAATTGTCAGCTGTGTACATTAAGTTGAAAAGTTTATACGCATTTAAATATGTCTTGCCTGTTAAGATTAAATTGATGCTAATTGAATCGCTAATTTACCCCCTACTAGACTATTGTAATGTAGTATACTACAAATACTTAAGTGGTGAGCTCCAAAAGAAAATAAAATTGGCTCAGAATGCGTGTGTTCGATTTGTTTTCTGTGTAAATAAATTTGATCATATTTCTCCCGTATATGCTCTAAACAATCTTCTAAAATATGAATATCGAGCGAAGCTTCATTTCGGTGTATTTGTTTATAAGGTGTTCAAGTCTAGATGCCCAGGTTACCTGTGGGAATATATGGTAGCGAGACAAGACCTGCACAATCTAAATCTTCGTAACGTGGTTAGATATCAAATACCGCAGCATCGTACATCTAAATTTAGGGACTCATTTGCCTTTTTGGCCATAGAGCTGCTCAACTCGGAGATATATAACATTATGATACTTAATTCATTGGCGGCTTTCAAACAGAAATACAGGTCTTGTCTTCTCCAAATTATGTCATAATGTATAATAGCTTAGTTGTTATTTTTTCTCTCTGTTAACTGATATACTTGCATTTGCTTAGTAACCATATTCTTTGGTGAGGTAACATGGAAGAACGCCTTGCGAATGTTACCTTTTGTGTGATAGGATGTAATGTGACTGTATATTCATCTATTATTGCATAATAAACGTTTTTTCTATTCTATTCTATTCTATTCTATTCTAATTGCTCCCTGCTTAATATATTATTTTTAGTCAAAAAAGATACCATGCGTAGTTTTACAATTTTTTCCACTATCTTTGATAAGGTGTTCAAAAGAGCTATGGGACGGAAATCGGAAGGCTCGTTAACATCACCACCCTTAAAAATAGGCACTACTGTTGCCAGTTTAAGACATTGTGGAAAATCACCCGCCAATAAGGAATCATTAATCGCTTCACAGAGAATGGCTAAAACTGAGTCAGGCAGACTTTCATAAACTTTTATTGACATGTCATCCCAACCGTGACATGTCTTATTCTTAATTTTTGATATAACACTTTTCAGTTCTATTAAATTCGTGGGGGTGAGAAAAAATTAATCTTTTATATTTACGTGGGACATGTATTGACTAAAGTCTTCTTTACTCTCAATTTCTGAGGATAGTTTGGAAGCTATTGAACAATAGAAATCGTTAATTATATTACATGAAAGATTGGACTCAGAGACTGCACCATTTACATTCTTAGAATTAGTCTTTTGCCGAAGTTCATTTACTATATTCCATATCTCAGAGATGGTTGGTGTAAGATTAAAGCCATTCATTAAGTCTAAGAAAAAATTTGTTTGATTGTTTAGATCATAAAAATTTAAGTTAAAATCACCTGCAATAACAATTCTAAAATTTTAAAAATTCAAGTACACATAGTTCATTAATTTTTCTATCTGCTCAATAAGAACATCAAATGATCCCAAAGTATGCCTGTACAAACATACAACCAGAATTTTTTGTATTACTTCTACCGCTCCTGCTAACTCCACTACACCTTCCACGGACAGTTATACTATTTTCTTCCAAAAATTCGAGGTCTTCCTGGCTGTAGATACAGACACCACAGTGTTGAAGAGTTTTTCTGGCAAAGAATGATACTAATTTATAATTACTGATTTTGCAAAATTCCATCCCTTCATGTTCTAAAATCCAGTGTTCACTAAAGCATAGAACGGCTGGCTTATTAACAAGGCAGTCTATTAAAGCTTCAATTTGTAAGGTTTTATTAAGGAGACTTTGTACATTTTGGTGCATAATGTAAAGTTTTTGTGGCTGCTTCAAGTTATTTTTATGATTTTCTTCTTTTAATTGCTACTGTTCATAACAAATTCTTGGTTTTGCATTGTTTAGCATGTTTATGTAGACTGGACACTTAATATCAAACGAGGAGTGGTTTATATCATATTTGGTACGGTAATCATTATTTGAGATACAACAGTTCGTACATCTTTCCCGTTTATCACAGTCTTTAGTTTCACTTATTATACCCTCTATTAGGGTATCATAAATTGGATAGATTTAGCACTGAACTTCTGATAATATCAAATAGTTATGAATGCTTCGGTAATTCGTATTAACAAGTATGTGTGCATTTTGTAATTCCTAGTTTCTTTTTAGGAATTGTTTGTATACCTATTCTATATTAGCCAAGCAGAATTAAATAGAAAAATATGACTATATTGGTAATTTAATTACTATAAGATTGTTTAAGTGACGATAGATGTGGTTGTATTGGTTGTAATAAAATTTCCCGTTCTACTGTATTAACCATAGACATATAAATATGCCTATGGTATTAACATTAACATTGTAATCTACCATGCGATATTGCAAATCTGCCAATGTGCCAATATATTTGGCAGTGCCACTATTTAATGAAGGCCATGAAATTAATGAATCGACTTGATTATGCCCTTATTAATCACAACCAGCTGACACTTTGTACTATCTATGAAACACAAACTGTACCTATATTTAGCAATATCTCACAAATAGGTAGGTTTGATCTTTTAAGCAAAACTAAAAATTTTATGTTTGTAAAATTGATGTCAAACATTTGTCAAAGGATCGTCTTGCGACATAGACATAGAACTTGTCAAGGTTATGGTGTTTGGGTTATGATGTTGTTTGTTAGTAATTTACTGATGTAAATAAAATTGGTAAAGGTACAAAAAACCCGAATTTAAACTTATTTGCAGAGCATAAGTACAAATAGGCCCAGAGTTATAAATAGCTATGAGAACGCGCCAATGCTAGAACGCAAAACCTGCTTACCTGTCCGTTGTCGCTTTCTTGGCTAGTTTGCAAATCACTATCGTTAAAGTCTTTATCCATTTTTTTACTGGCTTATCACTTATAACGCGAAGTATTGGGGATATTATTTAAACAAATTATTTAACATCTTTTTTGGCGAGACACTTTCACTACACGAGGATCAAAGATGGCGACCCTTCAACGGTTAGTTCGAATTTAATTTGACAGATGGGGGTATCGTTGCAGCCTAAAGTTGTCAAGAAATATGCCTGTATAATTGTCTATAGATATTAAATTGTAAATTTTAAAAACTGGGCACAATTAATTTCGAAACATTCGAATGTCAGCATATATATTTAAATTTTTTAAAATGAACAAATTGATTACATTTAAATAACAAATTCAAATATGCAAATCCCAATACGCTGAAGTAATGTGAGTTGCGTACACTGTAGGCGCTTTACTTGACATTAGGGATGGCCAGAATCGATTCGATCCAATATCGAAACGATATTTTTAGTACGATGCATCGAAAGAATCGAATCGATTCAGTAGGTATGCATCGATTCAACTTTCGCGTGTTATGGTGTCGTAAGTAGTATGGTATTCAGGGCTATACCTGCTATCTGCAATATTAGCAACGACCCCCTGATCTGTTTTACAAAGAACCTACATGCGTGGTTATCGATATATTCATCGACGTTTTCGATTCTAGCCCACGCATGCAGGTCTCCACTTCTAAAACGATCCCGCAGGGGAAATGGGAAAATGCTGCCCTTAGGTAGCGATTTTGCATAACTTGCAGCTTTCTTTTGTGGCATTTTGCCACCGAACACCATAACGGGGGCGATATTTCAGTTCATAATGCACTTGTGAATGCATGCTATTTAAAGACCTGCAATTGGCAAGTATATGCCCCCCCGCTCGCTTCGCTAGCTCCGGAGCTCAAGCAAAGAAAACTAACCAATCTGTTTACTCAAAAAAACCCAAACCGACCTGATTTGCACCCGGCTCGCCGAAGTGAAGGCCAACCATGCAGACCCCTAACCCTTAGATCCTGCTGACTTACAAGCAACTAGTTGCATCGCAAAGACATGCGTCACCTCTCGTAGTAGCCAATCACGCGCCTCTCATTCACAAGTGCACTATGAACTGAAATCTCGCATACCGGGGCACCACAGCGCTGGCCGAATGATTTCACGGTACAGGGTGGGGTGAGTGTATTTGCAGAACTCAGAAATGACCTGCCCTCTACCAAAAGTCCCAATCCCTTTTTAATTCCCTCGTTCGTTCTATTCACGGCTTCAATGTGTTTGCTAAAGTTAAGCTTACTGTCTAGTGTTAATCCAAGGTACTTAACTTTATTCTCGGGTTGTATGGCTGTGTTGCCTATCATAAGAGGTGTGATTTACGTATCTTTTCTCCTGCGGTAGATTATAATTAAGTCAGTTTTAGCAGTATTGAGGGTGATCTTCCACTTCTCGTATAAAGGGACTAGAATGTCCATATGCTCACTTATGTGTGATTTCGCCAATTCAGCTTTAGGATTCCGAGAACAAATCGGTGTATCATCAGCGAAAAGGGCTTTACAAGGATGAGACGGGATATCTGCCATAAAAAGATTAAATAGTACCGGCGACAAAACGGCACCCCTGCTAGCGTCTTCTGCTAACTGAGGTTTGCTTGCGGATTCTAGCTGACAAAGTGCGTCCAGCAAGGTATGACTCGATGAGTGCTACCATATACAACGGCATGCTGTATTTTGCCAGCAGTTTATAGAGCAACCCATCATGCCACACCCTGTCGAACGCTTTTTCGATATCCCGTAATAGGAGTGCAGTGAACTGCCTATTGTTAAACCCCTTGTAAATATCGGTGGCTATTTTCGCTGCCCGCATGACAGTGCCATGCTGGCCTCGAAAGCCAAATTCCTCTAAGGGTAGAATGTTGAGCTGTTCGACCACCCACCCTGCTAGTCCTTGGCAAGATAAGCCACTCTGCCACCTTCCCAAGGGTATTCAGCAGCGATATTGGTCAGTAGGAAGAGGGTAAAGAAGGATCTTTTCCCGGTTTAGGGAAGTGTATGACGCACGCTACTTTCCATGGTTTAGGGAAGTGTTGCAGCCGAATTACCGCTTTAATAATATGCGTATATTGAATCAAGTTTTTCTTAGGTAGGTTTTTAAGGATCATATTCGGAATGTTATCCGGGCCGGGCGCTTTGTTTCTCGGGAGATGACAGAGCGCTTTGCGAATTTCCGCCGGCGTGATTCTCAATTTATCAAGAACTGACGGAGGAATGGAATATTTGTGTTGTCGAAACACATTTACAGTTCGGCTATAGTGTCTTTGCTCCGGCGGGGTGTCAAGAGCCTCGCTGTAGACGCCCTCCAAGTAGTCCGCGAAGGTCTCCGCTTTCCCTAAGTAATTCATGATATCAAGACCCCTGTGTTTTCTGACGGATTTGCGTACTACCATCACGGACTCGCTTGGCTAACTAACTAACACAGCGAGCCATCGTCCCTGCTCACACTATTGATGAAGTCCAGACACGTTTGGTCGCGGTGCTCCCGAATTTTAATCCTTATTTCCTCCGTCAGCCCATTGATACCAGCGGATCCCATTTGGGGTTTCTCTGCCATCTACGTCGAAAGCGGTTTCTGCAAGTGATAAGTTCTAGGATAGGTTCAGGGAGGGATCCTGTCCCAGGGCGTATTGCAACCCTAGGGCACAAAGCATCACGGATGCGCTGGATATATGATGTAAAAGTTTCTAGATCCTGGACAGTAACTATTTGCTCAGGGATGATACTTAATTCGCTTAGCCTTGCTCGGAATTCTCTCCAGTCAATGTTCTTGTACGAAACGACGATGTCGTTTGGTACTACAGGGACCCTGCAGTACAATCCAATCTTGATTGAGCGGTGATCCGAGTTTAGGTTTGTCTTGATCTTATCACTCCCCGGGTAATAGCAGCGTCCAGGGACGAGACACTACGTTAATAGGTGGGATTTGGAGTTCGGTGAGAGGCCATTTCCAGATTATTTTCGATTATCCCCTTTAATAATCTACCCCTGGAGTTAGTTTCGCCGCCCCATTCGGCGTGCGAGGCATTTAAGTCTCCTATCAGCAGGAATACTCTGTTCTGCGGTAGTAAAGCAAAGAGGTCGGGTATCGTGACGCGGGGGTGCGTAGCCGCCACAAATACGTATACCGCTCTCGGTCTCGATGCAAACGTGTTCTATTTGAGATCTAAGGTTTTGAATCATTTATAGCCAAACGACCTATGTATGAGACAGGCCACGCTTCCCTCGATCGGGCCTATCAGATCGCTCGATGTTATATTTCCTAATCTTAAACGAAAAGTTAGGATCTAAATACTACGAGAAAAGCAATCTGAAAATTGCTTGAATACATAAAATTACCGACCTCGCCCAGTTTAGACCTGATACCATTACAATTCCCACTAGGGACAGGTAACATTTAAACATTGAAACTATTATATTGGAAATAAACGAAGCGTATCGAGGCTTGGATAATTGATGCTTTATCCCCTCGACACGCTTCGAGTATATATGAGTAGCAATCGAGAGCGAGAAATAATTGCTCAAGATTGACAAGACTAATAATTTTGGACACTACCATGTTTAAATCAGTCATGACATGTTTACAATGTTGTTATTTAAATTAATGGGGTTGGTGCGTGCAGCACCACTAACCTGTTTTAAATTCGAGTTAATAGACCCATGATTGTCTCTGCTTAAGTTCTGGTGGCCGCTTCGTAAGGGCGGGAATTGCCTCTGAAAGTGCTAGGCGTCGGCCATTGCATAGGCCTTGGCCCCGTGGACCGTCAGCTTGCCTCAAAGGTTCTGCATTCCTCCATGCGGGATTTGCAGGAGGTGGCGCCGCTCGAAACGTTTGCTTTGTTTGTTTCATTTTTGCTCCCGTTGTTTGGATAATATTTAGTTTATAAATGTAAACTGGGCTTTCCTCATCTATTGTCCGGTGAGGGCCGCCACAGTTTACACATTTGACAAAGTCTTGATTGCATTGGATGATCTCATGCGGGTCCACGCATTTAATGCACGCTACTTTTCTGCTACAGTACGTTTTCGCGTACCAGAATTGCTGGCAATTCTTGCACTGTAGGACAGGTTTGCTGGCGCGCCAAGCCTCCCAGCTAATTCTGACGCACATCAGTGTCTTAATATCTTGGTTAAGTTTGCGTAAAATATAGTTGGTTCCCAAGATAACCAAATACATGGGTGTACGCGTCTTTTTCATTTCGTGAATATTTTTGGGTCTTATGTCGTATTCGTCGCACAGGGCTTCGCTAGATATTAGCGTGGCTTGAGGTTGAAGGCCACGACGAACGAGGGCCTGGTCTTCTGCTGGCTCTCTGCTTACGTGTGATATTCCGTGCGCTCTTGCTCTAAAGTCCGTCTAAGTGCATGGTAATCGTTTGCATTATCACAATACACAATAACTGAGTTCTTAGTGTATTTCAGTTGATATCGGGTAATGTGGTGCGTGACTTTCAAGTCATCCCTTAGTTGGCGATGGTCGGATGGCCTACTCTTGCTGACGACCGGTGGTATTGGCTGTGGTTCTTGCTTAGGAGGAGCCTTTACTTTGCCAGTAGTGTTGGCTTTCCGCTTAACTCCTGTAGAAGCCGAGGTTGAATCCACGCAAACCATGTTTTCGTCCTCGGTATCCATTCCCTGGGGTTGGAGTTGGTGTTGATTCTGGGTAACCACCAGGGGTTGATCCATGTCCAGAGTAGTCGCCCTAAAGTTTCGTTTAAAAGGAATCTGTTTGAAAGGTGCTTTGAAAGTATCCTTTTCGCTATTCTGTATCAGGATCGCAGAAGTTGGAGGAGGAGGCGGGGCCATCAGGCTGTGCATGCCTTCTTGGCTTTGGCTTGCTTATGCCTTAGCAATAGTTGACTCTGGCATTTTTCTGGCTGCTGTTTTTAAGATACAGTAGCCTTGAGTTTTTTGGATGCTTCAGCGCCTTGAGTGTTCGTAGGGCTAGCTTTTTTCTTACCGGTATCGATTTTGACAGTGGCCTGCCGCTTAATTCTGGTAGGGTGGGTGTCCCGAAAATGTTCCCGTATCTTATAAATGAGCTTGCATGCCTCTTTTTGATTCAAATCGTTGATATCTTTAAGTTTTTCAAAGTCCAGTCGGCACTGCGTAACTACTGCAACGATTTCTCATTTTCTTTATGTTTAAATCAAATAGATTCCTGTCAGAGATTGACTCGATAGAGATGTTGGACATCGTGTCATCTCCGTGTGGTCGTCCATTATGGGTTTAGTAGCCGGGGTTCCGTCCCCGAGGTCTAAAAACCGTAAGTATAAAACTTGTAATGGCCTTTACTGATTACTATAAAAGTAAAAAAGCAGTTCTATAAGCAAAGTGAATGATCTAGCGATCATGAATAAAAAACCGCAGCGCTCTTTCACTAGGAACGCCAACTAGTCCTGTCCTAAACGCGGTCAAAATACCAGTCGCATTACATCACAGACAACAACATTGACAAACACAATATCTTTATGGTTCAGCGAAATGCTTTCAACTTGTCTCGTAGCTCAGTGGTTAGATGCTGTGTTTGTCATGCGGCGGCCCGGGTTCGATTCCCGTCGATGCTTTTAATTTTTCTTGAAAGTTATGTTTGTTCCTTTTTAAAATTTGGGTTAGTTTTGTTCGATTGCGCCCCGGAGCGAGCGAAGCGAGCGGAGAACCATGCGTGAAATGAAAATGAAATGTAAAACAACTCTGAAGCCCTGTGACCCGGTCCGGGCAACATCTTGTATATTGAAATGGTATACGTTTGTTTTGTATTTCAGTGGGATATACGCAGATTCTTGTTATTATACTAATAAAGACGTCAAAAATGAGAAGACAGCCGCGCAACTGCTGATCCGAACTAGAATAAGTTAATGTTTTTTATTAAAAAACCTGCAAAATAGAAAAAATAATATAAAATACACGTTTTCAAAGCCGTTTAGCTCATTCGCATGTTAGGAAACTCTCCGCAAGCGGATCGTTTCCTAATTTCGTGCTCGTGCGAAACAAGTCTTTTAAAACTAGTGTCTTAATAAATTATTTTCTATTTTGCGTTTAAAATGGTTCCATTTCGACACGCAAAGGAGTGTCGAAAAGAACCTCTTTTCGATACTGCTTTTGTTGACTGGTTGCTATGGGCATTTACGATAATTGGAGCTGTATCTACCGGTATTTATCTGGGCGTTCGTTAATTTGTATTCCATTAACCAACCGCGTTCTGTAATTCAATTAGGTATCCATGGGCATTTACGATAATTGTAGCAGTATCTACCGGTCTGTATACAGCGGTAATCAGCTGATTAACATCGATACGTTCCGGTAAATGGTAATCGTCGAACGAAACGGTGCGGATCGCGAATATCCTAAAGAAATTGATTATAATGAAGAATAATAACCGTCAAGCTATAGCAATCTTGGCTACTTTTCAAATGTTCGGAAACCGAAGGCATTATATGTGTCTATTGAAAACTATTATCTGTGTATGGAAAAATATATTGAAATTGTTGCTTTTCGTTATGATGTTGAAGGAATTTTAATTATTTCTCTCTAAAAATGAGTGTAATAGTAAAATTATTTTCAGAGTTTCGAAAGTATATAAGTACCAAACAGGCTTAGAGGCTAAATTTGTAAGTTATGTCAATATAAGGTGCAAACAAACCGGCATGTACCGACACAAATAGCAGAGCCATAAAGTTGGAGCGTGGTACATGTGTCGATAGATTCAATTGAATTACAGAACGCGGTTGGTTAATAGAACACAATTTAACGAACGCTCAGATGCAATTATCCAATTATCGTAAATGCTCGATACGGTCGTAACCAAAGAATGGATGCAATAAGCCTGACTCCACATGTACACGTTCAATTTTGTCCATATCCACATGGAACTTCTGTGATACGCATCCGTATGTGTTTTGACATGCGCATCGAGTTCTGCTAGTTGCTGCTGTTAGTTTTGCCAATTTTTTAAAGTAGGTACCTTCAAAATTAATTCAGAAATCTCTCTTTTACATACGTATAAGTGTTATGACTGTTATGTGTAAGAATTTAAAGAGAAAAACTCCTGGGACATATCCAATTACAGAAATAAAATTAAATTGGCATATGTAGTTTATTTAATTAACAACAAAACTAAATGAAGAACATTCTATATATATATCCCATATATGCAGGAAAATTATTACATTATCTCTCTGTTACTCATACCTTTGTTTAAGACAATGCTCATACTCAGCCGCCAACCATCACACTCAAATGGGTACGTACACCGAAAAAAGTTAAAATTAACCAACTTTCATCCCTTTTGACCTTGACGGAGAGTCAAGTCGCTCTCCCGACACACGATTGCATGTTGATGGTCACGTGGGTACAACGGATCCGTGAACACGTATAGATGTGCTCAGGCCTAAGCGATTGCGATAAAAAAGATCGATATATTTTCGATACGGATTATTGTACCTGTGAGAAATTGCAAAAGTGCCTGAATTCCTGGATAATTTAATATCAAGGATGATCTCTGAATATTTCTCTCCAATAATATTAAAAAACTAATGTATTCTGAAAACCATTTCATAAATACAGGCTTGCTGGACAAAAATATTGGACCAACATAGAATAATCGTACTAAAATAAACAATAAAAAACTGAAAAGAAAAATTTACGTTATGGAGAAAGTACTAAAATAAAATATTTTGTCGCCGCAAGTGTTTTGTACACAAGTTACAAGTTGAGAAGTTTTGGAGTATGAGTGAATTAAGTAAACCTCCTTGCTTGCTTTTTTTGCATTTAGATTTCTTTTTTTAACATTTTTGAAGTGAAACTTCTTTAGCGAGGGTAAACTCAGGAAAAATGCTTATCAAAGTGAAACACCCCTTTAATTAAGCATGTTCCAGTATAGCTAGAGGGATGAATTTTTAAAGATATGTAGCAGAAGTAAATTGAGGATCCTGGACGAAAACTGGAAATTGTTTGGAAAGTTAATAAGAGTCTTATAAAACGAAATAAAAAAAAATTAATAAAAAAAGAGTTGGAGAAACGCGTAAAAAATTGTCGAAACCGAGGGCAAAAGTTGAGGAAAAAAAGCTCAAAAAAATGAAAACTCAATTCCTTATAGTTCTTTCAGAAGTTTCACTTCAGTTTTCAGTTGTGTGCTTATAAAGGTGAGGCACTAGGGTTGCCAACTCCAAGAATTCTTAAATCGGGATGTTGCATATAAAAAATCGGGACATTCCTAATAAAATCGGGACCTAAAGTAAAGAGTTGAAAGTTGGATTTTTTAATGAGAATATAGAATATAGTCAAGAATAAATTTTATTCGAATTTAAAAGAAAAACATTTTTAGGCACAATAGGACATAGTAAAGAAAATAAAATAACCGAATATACCTAGTATGTACCTACATATGAGGAGTGCGGTTTCAAAACTTTCTAAGTCCGTGTTAAGTGGTTTCTCAGAATTAACGAAAAACCTAGAACTTCCAAAATTACCCTGTTTCCTATCTGCTAATATATAGGGTACTTAAAAGACTATTCTAAGAGAATGTTGGCCATCTAATATAAACTTTTTGACAGGTAGAAAAACAAATATAGCAAAAAATATTTTGAACTTAATCAGTTTTGAAACCGCACGATGGATTTAGCGAGTTTTGACGCAGCAAAATAATAGGAACTGGTACTTAGTTTATTTTATTAAGCACAAACAAGTTACAACTTTCGCCTTATAATAAAAAATAAAATATTATTCTGGTAACATAAGAAGTTACCACTTTCGGCTTATAATAAAAAATTAAATATTATTCTGATAACAAAATAAGTTGCAGCTTTCGCCTTATAGGTAATAAAAATTAAAATATTATTCTGGTAACACATGTTAAAACTTTCGCCTTATAACAAAAAATAAGAAAGTTTTCTGGTAACATAACATAAATAATTAATGTGTGTGCCTAAATTCTTAGACCGACATCTTCCGTAATATTTTCTTCTTCTATTTTATCCCCTTCAACATTATCAAAAATATTAGAATAAAAGCAAGAATAAAAGGTTAAAAATCTACTTTGGTAAGCATTCTCCATTCAGGTCCATTGTGTATTCTCAGGAACTCTTCAACATCCTTGAGTTTTGCTACTTTTATATTTTGATAAGATTAATTAATTAATGTCGGTTTATTAACCTATGTGTGCACATAGACAGTTTTGATGCAGAAAATGTGAACTCACTACTTTTCATAATGGATTTAAGCAGTTTTGCTGCATTATTTAGCTTCAACAGATAAACAGTTTTGCAGCAGTATAGAAGGTGGAGTTAGCGAGCTTTGATGCAGTAAGTGGTTTTAACCTTTAATTTTAGACGGGAAATAATCAGTTTTATTGCAATATTAGATCAGTATTATACGTAAAACGTCCTAAAGAATGCAATGCCACCTATTGCTGAAATTTTGTCGGAAATGGACTTAGCGAGTTTTGAAACCGAACTCCTCATATGTAACATGAAAACGTAACAATCATATCATTGAGAAACAATCAAAAGGCTACTTCTTGTAAATTATAATTCTGTTGAGATAACATATTACAAAGGAAATTTATTCCTATGCAATGTAAAAAAATAACATTTTGTTTTGTAATAACTAAGAACTAACAACTAAAAAATATATTCTATTGCGTTATTTTAAAGGAGTATTTTTTTGGCATTTTGCCGAAGTCAGCTTTGATTTATTGCTAATCGCGTGCTTGTAAACTTCTCTACAAGTCTGTGTAAAATTAAGTTTTATTTGTAACTCACTTTTAATATGCCTCAAGTTTCCTTTTATATAAGGAGTGAATATAAAACGGGTGTATCTTGTATCTGTTCGTCGTTTTTGCCGGCAAATTTGATTCTCGATTGAAAATCGGGACATTTGGCGTCCCGCTATAGGTCTTGGCGGGACGTAATAAAATGGCTCCAAAAATCGGGACGTCCCGGGAAAATCGGGACGGTTGGCAACCCTAGAGGCACATAATTTTTTATTTCATGTTACCTGACTTTTTATTAAATTAAAATAATGGTTTTGATGAAGTTCGGATTGGTACAATATTTTTGTTACGCGTTATGTAAATAATAAATATACAAATAGTTTAACATTATAGCACACAAAAACAGATTTTAGGAGGCGTCACAATAGAAATTTTTTACAGCGACCACTCTATATTGTATTTTTTATGGCAGTGACACACATACTAAAGGGAGATCCTTTGGAGTTGGACTAGCGTCTCGATGGTAGGAGCTTGATCGAGACATCTGCCGAACGGCACAATTTAAAATTTATGACGCTACATGCGAGTCTAAGCGCCGCCGCACCCGCCACCGCTCTGGTTTGCGCGACGCTTTAATGTTTACACTTGTGTTTTACATTTTCACTTTATGCAATTTCCTCCGCTCGCTTCGCGGGCACAACCAAACAAAACTAATCCATAAAAGTGTGGCAAGTATAACTTGAACAGCGGAAAGAATGCGGACAAAAAATTGGCGATGTTGTCGAGTAACTTTAATATTTTTTGAGAATTAATATTTATACCTATTATTTAGATAAACACATAATTTAATATATTCATTAACTCATTGAAAATAACTGGCAACTGAAACTTAACTATTACTTCAACTTTAATTCATAATCTATTTTACACATTATCAATTTAAATAAATTTGCGACATTTATATCTATTTGCCCGATACATACGGCAACAGGTGCATCAAGTTCCCCTCGTCCTCGTGACAAAGTGCATCAAGGCGATTGGCTGCAAGCCATTTTTCCTCGCTTCGCTCCTCAAACGTCGCTGTTCCAAATAAGTTTGCCGCACTTTACTAACCCAAGCCATGCCCAAAATCAAGAAAAAAATAATTAAAAAAAAAGCAATATGACAATCCTCTTACATCTCTCCTAACGACCCAATCTTTCCTATACGTGATTCAAAGGTAGCATTTGTACTTAAATCGCGTCGGGGAGCAACAGTAAGATATTCAATTCAATTGGCTACTTTTTGAAAGCGGCACTTGAGCAACGCCACCTATGTGGTGTTTATTTAAGTCGCTATAATCGCCCGAGTATATATGGTGCGTTTAAAGATCCTTTACACAAATAGTGCACTATGTAAAAATCGACCTCTCCTATTGGTCGATCCATCCACGGCCAGTGCCTTGATCCATCTCGTATTACGATATGTCTGCGTGATGCAATCGGTTTCTGTCATGAGCTCTCGTGGTGTAGAGGTTTAGATCATTGGGTCTCACCTAGAAAACGCGGGTTCGAACCCCGTTGCTTTTTTTATCTTTTTTTAAAGATTATGTTTCTAAACAGCTTTTTTTCTTGATTTTGAGTATGTCTCGGGTTAGATTGGGTTAGCACCTGGTCAGTTTCCTTTTCTTGAGCCCCCGTAGCGAGCGAAGCGAGCGGAGGGCCATGCGGATCGACCAATGGGAAAGGCCGATTTTTATATAGTGCACTATTTGTGTAAAGGATCTTATAATGCGAGGCCGTGAGTATAGAATCTCGGTACTCTAATGTATCGATACAAAAGAATAATGTCCATAAAATATCCTGTAAAATATCGGTTTATCGGTATTGTCGCACATCCCTGTTTCAAGGCCAAGGCCAAGACTGAGGTTCGAGGTTAAATAAAAAAAATGAAGTTTGAAAAAAATCAAGAATTGAACCGATCTAAAAATATGTTCTGTTGATTGATTAGGCAATTTAAGAATGATACTGATAAAACAGTTAAGTATTAAATTCAAAGGGTATTAAGATATGAAATAAGTAAGAAAGTAAGTACACAAGAAAAAAAATGTCTATATCCCTAGAAAAAACAAATTATGTCCAGATCTTTTCCGATTTTTTGAGTATTATTACAATTTCCATATGCTTCATTTTGAAAGTGCCTCAAATCCTGAAACTTTTGAAAGTAAAAAATGCCAAAGGAATAAATTTGGTTGGTTTGATAATGGAACTTACAAGGTAAGATATCATAATATGAATATTGCTACTAATATTGTTCAGATTATTATTTAATTTTTAGTTTGCCTTTATTCCAGTTTTTTCTTACTTGCTATATTCACCTGGAGGTTAATTTTCATTGAAACTAAACCATTGTGTTAGCATTAACTGTCATCAGGGATTTGTATCGATGCGATTATCTCAATTATGCTTTTTTTACTTTTACCTAAGTTAACGCCACAATCCACATAGGCCATGATTGTTAAGGCATATGCAGTAGGAATATTCTCTTATTTCTAGGAGTTTACAGAGAAAATATTTACTCTAAATTTTAACAATCAGGAAGAAACTGTTATATTGATGTACAACGGACATTACCTGCATGTATATCTTTTTTTCAGCTACACAATAATGATGTCATATAACTTTCGAAATGGATATTCTATCTTGTCCTACTTAGAGTATCCTATCATTTTGATACAAGAATTAATTTTAATATTTCTGGTGCTCCAATATAAGGATTTATTGAATATCTACAGTTTGTTTGGATCTGGAGTATACTTCTTTATAGCTGGAGTTCTTCTTGTTGGACTGGCTCCATTGGGATTATTAGCATTTTTAGTGGTAATATATAGTCATTACATACATTTTTACTTTATCAATTATTTTATATTTTTTAGCCTCTCTGTACACCTATTGGTGCCAGTTCAAAAGTTGTACAACTTGTGGAAATTTTAAAAACTGGAAATGCCCAGTCTGTCAGTATTTTGACCTGGTTCATTTCAGCTTTTACTAACTTCAGTAAGTATCCTTCATTTATTTCAAAGTTTAGTTCAATGTCAAGATATTCTAGCTTGAAAATAAATTATCTGAGCATTAAAGTTATGGTTAATTTAAGGGTCTATTTCTCTTTTGCATTCAGCAAATTTCCTTTATGCTTGAATAACATCAGTGTGTTCATTTGAAAGTAAGTCATCAGAAACATCTTTCACATTTTTTTTGACATATGAATAATGATAACATCTTTATATTGAATCATTAAAGTTAAAAATTAAGAAATCAAGTGGCAAGTGGTAACCAAAGTGGAGATGTTAACTTTAACTCGTATGAAGATATTAGGAACTCCTCACATTATTGGATGTTATCTTTATCTGATATTTTCTAGCTGTTCAAAACTAGTCGCAATTTTTTGGATGTCTGCTCTATTGCATTTTGGTGAAGTGGCATATAAAACTCAATTTAACTCCTATGATATAGGTAGAATTTTACATTTGCTGGAAAATCTGTTAAAACGTTAACCAGTCAATGTATATAAAACCACTTTTTACCTTTCATTATTATGATTTTTTAAATTCTCTTTAAAATATTAAGTGGAACTCTAAATTAAAAGTACTTGGAGAAAAATCAGTTTACTACTGCACACTACAGGTAAATGACCATAGCCTAAGGAACTACTTAATTGAACATACTTCATATGCTTTCTTTTCAAATGAACGCACTCTATACATATTTTCTTTTTTTAGCAAGAGTATTTACTATAATTATGGACTCCGCTGATCTAACACTGTTGCTAAACTTTACTATAAACACATTTTTAAGTACTTCTGTGATGATAGCTGCAATTGTATACAAAAATCCCAGCAAGCCAATAGCTGCAAAGAAATCTAATTAAAACATTATATTCTTTATTGTCCTCTTTTCACAAACAGTGCATATTATGTTTCCATATTAAATTAACACTAGTTACCATGTTTACCTCTGTATGTGTGTAAAAATGTATTATAGTATAGTTTTGTAAGCAAATTTCTGAAATAATTATTTTAGTTTTACTAAAGGTTATACTGTACTTATGTGCACCAAAGAAACGGTCATAATCTTAAATTGAGCATTATATTAAAAACTGTTTTAACGCCTTGTAGATGGCTAGTTGTTTTCAAATCAAAACAAGCATTATGTTTAATATTAAAGTTCTATAAGTCATAGGCACAACTAGCTCTCTGACCTGGACGGCCTCTAGGGAAAGCCAAAAAATATTCGGCAGAAAATTTTTGTGGCGCATTCAGCATTTCGTCAAAAATGTGATTTTTTAATTTTATGTAAATTTATGTGGTTTGCAGAAAAATAAAAAGACAATTACTTTATTGCCCTTACCCCTGATTTGCTGCTTTGAGGAACAATATTATTTTAAAGATAATTTAATAAGCCACTTCTTTACTTCTTATTAATAAATACTTTACCATTTACAATGTGACTTAATAAAAATCGATCATTTCTTGTTTTGTCAAAAATGTTCGTGTGTCAAATAATAAATATTTAACTTTAACAATAGATAATTTAGCTTTCTCCCTTTTTTAATGTAAAGCAATTTGTCAGAAAAACAGTTCTAGAACCATCATATCTCTGCACTATTTGCATTTTATAACTCTGACACTAAGACCATAGTACAGAATGTTGAAGGTTTTAGAACTGTTATTTTTATCAAAAGTCCTTTCTCATTTTACAAATATGTTTATAACAAGATATTATATCTACATAAATTCCTTATAACATTATTTATAGCTAAATTTATAGTACTGAGTATCAACCAGACTGCTTTCCCTTACATCAATCATGTCAGTGCGCTTCTGAACAGCAGCGACAGTTTTAACAGAAAAATATGCAAAAAATGTTTTACTGTTTCACTGAAGGGACGGAGCACTTTTAAATTTCAATGTATCTTTCAAAATTTAGGTTAACTTAATATTTTCCAAAGTTGGGGGAATGGAAAGCTTTAGGGTGAAGGGGGGGCTCTTCTGTTGTTACGCCAGTGTTCTAGGTTTATTTGAATGGTAAGTGAAAACTGAGTTTCCATATTTGATTCATTTTGACCTAAAAACAGATTGACTTCCAAATTCTATTCCCAGTTTGTTTTGCGCTAACATAAGACAATACAAATGAGTGTCTCCTAAAAGTAAAATATTTCATATTTGAGTTTAATTACTTGTAAAAAATTTGAAGAATGGTAAAATCAGTTTTCACCGTTCATTATTTGGTAAGCTCTTGAGTTTAGATTATACATTAAATATACCTTGATTAGAACTCAAAATTGAAATAAGACATGTTGGTTCTTTAAACATATATGGCTGAGCCAACTCTTTGGATTGGTCGCTAACTCTATCCCTGACTAAAAGTATTTATTTTTGGAAAGTATTTACAATTTTATGAATTATCAAACTTTCATCAACATTCTTTCATATAATGTTCCATTTATGGGCTTACAGGAGAAACCAATGAACATTAACCAAATTTCCAATTGAACATCGAAAATTAAATCTAGGAGTAAATTGTAAATTAATGCTATACGAAATATCTGTGTTGGAGTAGAATTTAAAAATCTGGTACTATACAAGATGTTTAAATAAAAAGTCGTACATTTACATTCAATGCTTTGAACTCTGAACTAGTCACTGCTAAATTAATCAGCGTTTTGAATATTACACATCTATTAATGTCATACTGACATTGGCGCTGATTAGTTTAACGAGGGATTAAAGTGAATAATCGGAGTTGAGAGTAGTATCCCTAATGGGCACTTCTTCGAATTTCGATTAGTCACTTTAAACATGCGTTAAATTAATCAATGTTTTGAATGTGTCATACTGATCTTGAGACATTCAAGACACTGATTAATTTAACGAGCGATCAAAGTAACTAATCGGGGTTCAAAGTAGTGGCCCCTAGACTTACTTAGCTTGTCAACAGATTTGACAGGTCAGCTTATTCTTTAAAACGGTTGGTTCAAAGTTTTTGCCTATCTTATAGACACTGAGAGTGAGATAGAACAATGTTAACAATATAGTGACTCACCCTGTGCCATTGTATTGTTTGCTATATGTAGACAGGGACACTTGCTCAATTACAATATTAAGACTGTTAATTGCTAATGTCATATGGAATGTTTAGCGAAAACGCCAATACTAGTATAATATCAGGTTTAATTAGGGAAGTATTTTATATAAATTTTTATTTATTATTGTTTTATGTGATTATGTACTTGATTCTGTACGAAGTTTTTGCCTTTTTGTTATATTTCGCAAATAATATTTTTTGTGTGTTGTTAAAAAAATTTATTAAAGTTTTGAAGTATCTATAGCAATATTTATTTTAGAATATATCAAGTTCTACTTGTATTTCAATAAAAAAAAAATATTAATTTGAAACGTTTCGATTTCTAGACATCATTATCATGTTTCAAATTTTAAATACGGACCTGGAATTTTCATACCACTTTTTAAAAGTACATCTTTTAACTAAAATCGGTACCTAAAATTCATCATCAGTCCAATCTCAAAAAGTAGAATTAACGTGTGAGTAGGAATATAGCAGAATAAGATAATTGGACCTTTTCTATATGGCGCGGCGTGTTTTACGTCCCAGATATATGTACAATAACTGATAAGAAGTGACGTTCTAGGTTTTTTTGTCTGATGGGCCGCAGTAGGACAATTCAGTATATAAAATTCCGCAATTAGTTAAAAAATGTGTCATAGCAGAAGGATTGCATTTTGAATATTTATTATAATAATCATTATGTTTTATGTAAGGTTAAAGATTTTTTATGTGATTTTTTAAGTTATTTTTCCGCCATAAGGTCTAATGCAAATGATACCAAAATTTAAGTATATTTTTCTCTATACGATGGTATCAATATTACTCTCTTTATTCTTTATCACCATAGATGTACAATTAAACACACTAAACTACTCTTATAACTTTACCACTAATAGCTCTAGAGTTCAATACTCAATGATTAACTAACTCAACACGCGTTCTGTCTGCTATTCATATCCAATTTAAAATATATCGAGAATACTCCGGGCGACGCGAGGACTCTCTATATTATTCTCGACCAGGGCTGCACGCATCGGGAACAGTTCCTGAATTTTCACAGCCGGCGATGACTCATACGAATTAAGGTAGACGCGACTAGGCCACGGTATAAATAAATTATTTGTACTCTGACTAGGCTAGTTTTATAGGATAGCACAAAAAGATTCAGATTGTTGCTAGCCGTGACAGTATATTGATTTACAGTAAAAAAAATCGATATTTTATCAACATCTTAAAATATCCCAGAAACTCAGGGTCGGATATTCTCATCTCATCCGATTCCATTTTTATTCTCTTCTATACACCGAGGATATTTATTTATATTGATTTACAGTAAAATTTAACTCGCACCGATCTGGGAAGATATTTATTAAAATCTGAAAATATCCCAGAAACCCAGGGTCGGATAATCTCATCCTATTCTATTTTTATTCTCCTCTATAATTTTTTTTATTACGCATGCATCATAATCAACAATTATCGCACGCTGCAGCGTGCTTAAAATGATGATTATGATGCGCCTACTTTTTTAAAGGTTGCTATAGAAACATTTGATCATGTCAAATGTGACAGATTAATATATTCGTCAAAATATCCCTTAAGTTTAATATTTAAAACATTTTTGAGATTATGATGCATTCGTAATAAAAAATAGTGTATGATATACGTGTATAAGAGGCCTTTAAAGCCCTTGCGACCTCCAAAACACTCCGCTGCGCGTCGTGTTTTGAAATATGTCGCGCGTGCTTTAAAGGCCCTCTTATACACTTATATCATAATATACTATTTTTATTACGCATGCATCATAATCAACGATTATCGCACGCTGCAGCGTGCTTAAAATGATGTTTATGGTGGGCCTACTTTTTTTAAAGGTAGCTATAGAAACATCTGATCTGATCTGATGTCAAATGTGACAAATTAATTTATTCGTCAATATATCCCTTAAGTTTAATATTTAAAACATTTTTGAGATTATGATGCATTCGTAATAAAAAATAGCGTTATATAGCCATTACAAACTACCGCCACGGAGGATATTTATATTGATTTACAGTAAAGATATTTATCAAAATCCTAAAATATCCCGGAAACTTAGGGTCGGATAATATGGGTATATGGGAAAAGATGCAGGGATGGCTGAATCTGAGACACTATCTTCCATGCTTCTCCGGAGCTAAAAACTTCATTTCCTGCATCAATGCAATGCCATTTATTTTTTTCTTTTATGACACTTTGCGGCCATCATATGATTTAAAATTAAATAAAAGTGATATTCAGTCTTAATAGAATGAACAGCAAATAATTAGGTGTTTAGTGTGTGAATTGTGGCAGCGATAAAATGTAGAATGTTGAAAATCGCGGATAAAGGAAAAGACAAGATCTCAAAAGGAATTGGTGCTAGATGATGATAAGTCGGATGTCACCAAATGAAACTATTTTACAGGTAAGAATATCACTATTTTATTATATCATTTTCATTTTATCCAGTGGGGAAGTTCTTGATTATAGATCGAAGAAGATAATTGGTTTAATTTAGTATAAAATATGGGTTTCCCATTTTTTTTTTTCAAATTTTTGCAGTAGTAATCATTTCTAGGTTTATAACTGACATTATTGAGCATTACCAAATAATATTTTGAAATTTTTTATTTTATTATATTTTTAATTAGGAGCTCTGTTCATGTCTCAACTATGACACGAAATTCAAAAAATTCAAAAAGCTAATAGGTACGTTTCGTCCTTTTTTCAAGTAGAAAATTCAGATCCCCTTTTTAATAGTGGCAAATGGCGTTATTGGCAATCATATAATCTCATATGCGATCTATATCTAGAGAACTATACATAGCAAAAATTTGAATATTTGGTGGTATGCTAATGTCGATGGGGGCAATCATATTTTCAAGATGGTGGTGCATCAACTTCCGGTTATACCGGAAGTTGATGCCAACTCGCTCATTTTAAATAAGACACCCTATATGTTATTACATTTTTGGATTCTACGTAAGATTCTAGGCAGATTTCGTGTATCATCTCCTATACCTAAGTCTAACAGTTTTTGACATA
>MU182608.1:74813-104550 GCA_016904865.1 Pissodes strobi | reverse complement strand
TGTAATATAAAATTGTGTATAATAAAAACCCGAACCACCGTGACAGGCTATGCGAATGCGAAATCCCATTAAATAAACGCGAACAGTATAAATCTATTTTAAATCCGGTCCTGCCAGCCGATACCCTAAACTTCTAAACAATTCGCAACCGAAATCCCGTCTCAAACGCTGAAGAGTACGACGGGACTCATCGTTCGATTCACCAGTCGTAGTCGTACCGCGATTTTTCATTGGTGCACATATCGCCTCAACGAGAGGTTGAATATGGGGCTCCCCAAGCCTCAGTTTTTAGACCTCAAAAAAGGGCCACAGATTGCCTCATTATTTTTATTCACGGTACTATTCGAATTAGTAAAAAGTGAAACCTTAACTCCTCCGTACTTTAATTTGGCCGAAGGGAAACATATAACTGCTACAGCTACATGCGGGGTTGATACTGAGGGACCGGAGCTGTATTGTAAGCTGATTGGTAGTAATTCTGATAATGAGCCTACTGCGAACGTAATTCAAGGGCAGGTGAGTTATTTTTTTTACTTTTATCATATTCCCTTTCTAATATTAAAATTATATGTTATTTTATTTTTAATAATATTCATCTATTTATTAACAAATAATATCTAATTAGGCAGATATTTGGTTCATAGACATCCATTTTTATAAGTTTTAGTTTAATTTTCATTTTTCAAAATGTAGGTTTTCTCCAATATTTGTTTTTCGCTCATAAGAATATTTTTACATTTTGAACAGATAGTTTTTAACAAATTTTATTGGTTAAATGATATAAAATTCGTATTATTAAAATTAATATTTTATTATTTAATAAACACATTAAAAATAACCAATTATTTGCTTTTTTTACAAATGAATATTTCAAATTTTCAAATAAACTACCTATACGATTATTTTTTCAATACCTAGGAACTAGCTAAGGAACAAAGCTATTTGTTATATATTTTCTTAGAACTGCAATTCAGGAGAATAAAAAGAAACTTGACCATAATAACTAAATTAGAGTTTTTAATATCTTTCATATGTATCGAGAAAACAATCGTTTATATGAAACAGCCATAAGATTTTTGTAAAAAAAGCAAATATGTATCTACTTAATTGGTTATTTTAATAAATTTTGATTTACCGATTTATAAGTAATAATTTTATTACTCCAAGTTGAAAAATTTTTGATTTTATATAACAACTCATTTACTCCATGATGTAGAATTATTTGAGTTTTTACAAAATTGAATTTTATGCATTGTTGTTATACATAATAATATTAAAACTTTTAAATCAACAATAGCAAAGTCATATTCATATTAAAAGATGAATAATTTCATCTAAACAATACAAAATTGGGGTTTTGATTCAATTTAATACTTCGTTTTATACCTAACAATATGTAAATTAGTAAATTACAATTAAAAGGAAAGCCACATTCGATTTTACAGACCCAGATCGGGGATAAATCCCGATCCCGACATTTTCAAAATCGAATGGTTTTCAATCAGTAGGTACCAGTCTCGGTACTAACAAATTTGATACTCAATATAAAACAATTGTTAATTTTAGAAATGATGCGTAATAATTTTGTGAAGTTTTATTTATTATATTAAGCATTAATTATTATTGAAATACATTATCCAAAATAATTTATTTAGTTTACACATTATGACACAATGATTAGGAAAGTATAAATCTGCCAACAAATTAGAACATAAATTTTCAAATTTCCTATATCCATGCTTATTATATGAGACATTTAACATTTAATTAATACACAGACTACTCCCTAAAATCAGAATTTAATACTTTTGAAATATTTGAGACAACCTTCAGGGTTTTCAACTATTTTCATAGAAAGTAATCCTTATATAATCCAGTTTTCAATTAAATTAAAAACAATAGTACATAATCAGGCATTGAGCTTGAACAATGCCGTCACAATCGCAAGCCTGCCAGGTGTGAGATTGCCTATTTTATGACTTAAGGTGCTAACTTCAACTTCTACATTGATCAAAGTTTGAAATTATGCAATTCTTTTTGAAAATAACTCTGCGTTTTGTAACGTAAAAAAGACCTCTTTTAGCTTGGTTTCTTTTGGATTTGATATTGTAATGGTTAATCTCGTGGTTAATACAAAATGGGTGGTTTGCATGTGTTATTAGACACTTTGATAACACATTTTTTCTACTCCAATAATTTTTTTATTTAATAAGCATTTACTACCTGTATCGTAATGAGATTCATTAAGATACAGATTTTTCATTAGAATACACGTTTATCAGTGTAATATCCAGAGCAATATTCGGTCAGTAACAAAGATTGCCATGACCATGACAAATTTAAAATTTATCAATTTTGACAGTTTATGACTATTTAACAGTAATTTTCTAAAATCAGAGTATCTATTTATTTTTTATTATTATGACTGGCCGTAGAAAAAAATAGTGTATATGTAACACATTTATTAAAACACTCGTATTCATTACGACACTCGCCTACGGTTCGTGTCGTAATTCGCATACTTGAGTTTTAACACCTATCATTAAATGCTAATTGCATTTTTATGTCAATCTGCGTTAAGGAGCTATTTGTTAGAGCTAGGCAATAATGAAAATTGCCTCTTTACTACTCTTGAGATGTCTAACTCAAATTAACTGTTTTATCCCAAAGTAACCCGGCTATTTTTAAACTAATCTTTTATTCTTATTCAACATTGTTTTTACAGAAATATAAACAAACATTTATATGATTTGGGATCTTGAAAGAGTAGCATATAAGTATAGTACTAAAGTACCATATGCATCAAATATTGTGAACAGTGTCTTTTTCATTAAAACAGTACTTTACCATGTCGAGGGTCCGTTTTTGCATGCGATTATTGTATGGTCAACATCTTGGCACCAAGCTGACTGATTTGCTTGTTTATAAATTCAAGATAAGCATATCTAAGTTCTGTATTTGCTTTAAAAAGTTCTAGATGCATGACAATTTTTTCACCTATTTCATCTTAGCTTATTGTGTAACAGAATAATTTAATATCTTTAGGTACCTATAGTTAGTACCCTAACCTAAATTCAAATTATGGATTATCTCGTAACAGTACTTATTATTTAATATATAATTAACACTTAGATATATATAATGACACAGTTTTCCTTTCGAAATGTATAATACATTAAGTATTTATCAAAGAATATTCTACTACGATAGAATATTCTTTGGTACTATTTTATAAAAACACTTTTTATAATAATTGAGCAGTTTAAGATGCGTTTACAGATGTAGCTTAGAAGATTGCAATTCCCAAATATCAAAACTCTAAACCTTTGCAGCAAATGTCACTTTATACTATTTGTATAGTATCTAGAGACGGTGTAATTAATTTGACACCCGTAGCCGTCTATTAATCGATTCTGTCATCATTGTGAAACTGATTTTTAGAAAGACATTTTATTATCAGTAGTATCAGTACCATTGAACCCTGACGAATGTGGTTCGCACAATAAATAGAACGGAGACACACAGTGTTATAAGTTGATACTAGATATCATTTACACATTTGATATGCCTGCGGCTGCTCCATTTTTAAATATTTGACCTGCAGACCTTAGATAACGCAAATGTAACTGTATCCGTTGTATCTTTTCATTCATTACTTATAGGGTGTGAACAAATTTTATTTCCGCCATCGAGACTGGCAACAAACGAAAAGCTTGTTTCCATAAAGCAGGATTTATTTCACCTACCAGAGTACAGAGTGTCAATTTTTCGACACTTAATTCCATTTCCGCCATCGAGGCTGGCAACAAACGAAAAGCTTGTTTTCATAATGCAGGATTTATTTCACCTACCAAGGTAGCTACTGTACAGGGTGTCCATTTTTCGACACTTTTACGGGGTTTCTCGCTTAATTTTAAACATAGACTGTTGCGGTTTTCGCGACACTGTGCTACTTCTTTGTGAAACTAAATATGCTTTCAACAAAAATTTCATAGCTCTTTGTTTTTGAGATTAATTTGAAAATTAACACTTTTGACACACCCTCCATGTCTCAGTTGTCTTTTAACTTGTCTTTAAATTAGATAGCTGAAAATGTATTCTTATAGAACTTTTTCCCTAGAATCCAGTGGCGTAGTTTGCTTTTTTTTTCTTGCACCATATTTTTTAAAGCAAACATATGTCTTTTTAAATGGAACACCCTATATATTTTTAACTAGTTAAATTAGGCATTTTCTAGGTTTTCCAAAAATATATAGTATATATTTATTTTTGAAACTAGCTGAATAAACTACATTACAAATATATTATGTTATATTTAGTAGTCAGGGCGCTGATGAAAGAAAGGACACATTTTTGGATATTATTTATTCTGAAGAAGTTTTAAAATGATTTTGAAACATATTTTTTTATTAACCTAACAACGTATTTATCTAAATATTTAACAGTATATATAATTAATAATAATTTAAGTTTTTTTATATAACGTACATTAACAACAACAACATAAACAGACATGTTTAATAGCTATAGACAATGTTCAAAAGAATTACCATTTTCTCCACATAAATCGCATATTTTGATTATTCCTTTTAGTGCGTTCATGAGTATATTGGACGTCTTTGCAAATTTTGAAATGCGACGGTAATGGCTTCACGAAGTTTATATGGGTTGCGGTGATGCTTGGCATAAACTTTGTTTTATAAGTAACCCTCCAAAAAAAAAACTCCAAAATGGCCATATCGGGCGATCGCGGGGGTCATCTTACTGATCCATGAGTGCCTAACTGTTTTCCAAGAAAATGGTTATCTAAAAATAGGGGAATTGTCTGGGAATTATTAGCAGGCGCTTCGTTCTACTGAAAATATATACCGTTCAAGCCAGCCAAGGGAACATCATCTATAAGAAATTCAGGAACTACATCTTCCAATATCCCTAGATAGCGGTCTGCTTAAAGACTTCCTTCCTAAATTCTATAAAATATTTGACCACCCAAAATGTAACATGCGATGCTGAAGCCGCAACTACCCTGGCCTGGCACTCACGCTCAAGTATGAGGTGAGTGTATTCTTGGTGCCAGTGTCTAGTACTGTTTCTGTCAAAAATGCCAGCACTTGAGAAATACCCATCATCGGACCATATTACTGAACGGGCAAAATGTCTGTTTAGTTGAATTTGTTCTAGATACCAATTGCAAAAAATTAGCCGACGTTCTGGACAATATGTGTTTTATATGGTGGAACTTATATTTTTTAAATATTTGCTGGGCTCTGCTTTTAATGAACCCAATTTATGATTCAATGGCCGTACATAATGTTGAAGGACTTGCCTCTACTACGGCTAAAACACTGGTCTCATCTGCTTCTCGATTTTCCTTATGTTATGCTTTTGGGCTTGGTCGCGTGAATGATCCATGATTAATTAGATTATTTTTAAGCATAAAAAACCGAACAGAGAAAGGGTGTCTTCTTTCCGTATATTTATAATAAGTATAAAGACGCGCAATAGTACAAAATAATTAGGAACTGAATTAAGAAAATGTGTACCTTTTAAAATATAGTTCTAAGGCCTCAGGCGAATTTTCATTGGATTGTATGTAGTATGTAGCAGACCAACATATTCCAAAAATGATAATTTTCAAATTCACCCGGTATCTTAAAAATCAAGAGAGCTATGAAATTTTTGTCGACTGCATATTTAGTTTCACTAAAAAGTAGCGCGAAAGCCCCAACTCTCTATCATTAAAATTAATCGAGATATCCCGTAAAAGTGTCGAGAAATTGACACCCTATACAAGTGAGCAGGTCTCTAGTACAGCAATCCCTGAATTATTCAGCTACGAAAATGAGTGAGGTCCAAATTGTTGTTAATGCCTACGAATAAGAGTGGGGTTCAAATTGTTGTTAATGCCTTTACCAAGTCACAGTTAATACAATATGTAAAAAACTGTGACCTAGTAATCAATTTATTACTCTCACTCTTAATTTTATTGAAGTGTATAAATCTGATTAGGTTTATTATAGTTAAAGCAGACTTTCTATATTCCGGGATCTTCAAGTTCGATTCCCAAATTATCTACTTATTTGTTTTGATTCGCTTGGATCGATTTCAATACATTTTCTCCTGTATAACTGGCTGTTTTTCCGCCCATTCCGCCATTTCCGAATTGCTGCAAAGGGCAATGCCCAGAAACGTAACTGTAGGACCATTATAAGTCAGGTACCCCATTCATATTATACATATGATCTACCTCCTTTTTTATTAAAAATATTAAATATTTACAAAATTGATGGGTGAGATCTCAAAAACTATTTTTTTTTAATTAAAAATATACTTATAACTAGCAACCGTTAGCTTAATAAATCTATGTTTTTGTCTTCCATGGATGACTTGCGTTACTTGCGCATGTTACTTGTTAACAAAGGAAATAAGTTAAATTTAGTTAACTTAAATAGTGTATTTAATTTACTGCATTTTCGAAACCTCAGGTAGATATAGTATTTTTTTACTCAATCGAAGAGTATTCAGACCCTGACCTATGCCTAGTCATATAATAATAAGCTGTGTTAATAGTATTACTACCCTAATCATTTTTTATTGCAGTATTGTGATTATTGTGACCCAAACACACCTGGCAAACACCATCCACCGGAGCATGCCGTCGATGGTAAAGAAACCTGGTGGCAAAGTCCGCCGCTTTCAAGAGGCATGAAATACCAGGAAGTGAATTTGACCATTGATCTTGGACAGGTAGGGATTCTACACCTATTATCAGATGATTTGTAAGATTTTACAACTAAATGTGATCAAGAAGAACAGTTAAAAATAACAAAAATGTACATCCTGACACTTCTTAAGACATTAAAAAAAATATATGGCGATTAAATTTAGATAGAAAAATATATAATTATAATTTTATTATACTACACAGTTCATGGCATCATGTGGATCATTGATGAGTCATACAAATCTTACTGTCGTCGGTGCCTAATTTTACCAGAGTTATATTGACATTTTTTATATAGAAAAAAGTCATTTTCACCATTAATATAGGTAATGATTATACTCGTGATTATACAACTCTTTAAATATAAAATATATGCTACTTTATTATTATTCAAAAAATTCAACATATTTTAATAAATGCCAGGAATATTTTGGCCGACACGGCGACGTTCTTAATTCTTATTCAAATAATTAGTCACAAATATCAATAGTTTATATACCATTGCTTTGCTTACACTTTAAGTCATACTTTTTATTCTAAGAAACTGATAAAATCATATAGTGCATCGGTGTGGTTTGGAGCAAGAAGGTCCAAAGTCAATATTTGCTGTATCAAGATAATAAGTTGTAAATAAATGTTCTTGATTTGTCGCCAATAATCGCAAGCTTTTTTTGTAAAGTTTTATGCGGTAAAAATAGCATTAATTCATAATGATTTGTCAATTGGGAAATGACATTTTTTAAGTATTTAAAGAATCCTGACTTTATCATTTGTCATATCAAAGAAAATAGTAGTTTCAATAAATTTAGAACCCATCCCATAGGACGCCCGCTCTTAGAAACCGGCGTCCATCGAAATATGAGATCACCACTGTTGCCGATCCGCCCGCTAGTCCGCATCCAAGCTAACTTGACAAACAGGCATTCAGAGGAAATTGTAATCATATTCAGTAGCGTGTCGAAGGGCGCCCAATTTTATCCCAAAGGTCATTAAAATCGTTAAAAAACAAAAAGGTCGTGGGGTGACCAATATATTAAATATTCAAGAATCAGGCGAATAGGGAAACGAATAAAAAGCATAAACATGACGATGAATGTTATATACATTAAAACAAATAAAGGGTTCAATAATTAAAAATTCTAATTATGTAATTGTAATAAGTATATAGTTATTTCGTTTTTAAATAAAAATATATAAAATATTTTAATATTTACCTACTTATTTTTAATAATTAACAGCACCCTTTATCGCTTGACCGTCTGTTATTTATTATATAAATAATTTATTAATTATATAAATCCGAAAAACGATAAACGCAACTAATAACCGAATACGGAACTAATTGACTAACCCAAAATACCCAAATAAAATGCATGCATTCTTTATTCTTTATCCGCCCGTCCGTATTACCACGTTAATGAATAATAATTAGATTAATTAGGTTTTTCAGAAAAATAATTTTTAAAACCTGACAAAAAACTGCCGAATTTTTTTAACCCAAAATTAATTTACACATCAAGTTCTGGGAAGAGGGGTGGTAATTACCCCCTCTACCCACCCCACTCCCCGTGTTTACGCCTTTCGAGGCAGCGTGAAGCGCTGGAGGAGAAAAATTTCGGCGGGTGCCAGATGCCACACTCCAAAACATTTATTTGTTTCAAACAAATTACTTGCCAACGAGTTATTTGAATTTTTTCATAGGAAAAATTAGATGCACGAATGATATTTGGCAAGATTATTTCCTGACTGAACAAAAGAGAAAAAAGTAGTAGAAAAACATACTTGTTTTAATTCCATCATTGTCTGTCTCTGGTACTCTGGTTTGAAGTAGTGCATCATACAATTTAAGGCTTCTCCACCTCTCCACACCAGCTCCATTGATGATATAAGGTAAAATTTGCGTTGTAGCCCACTGGGTGTATTTTCGTCCCATAAAGATACCATTTTGTGGTATTCATCGAGTTTTAGTGAAGTCGAACTTGTTGAAGTGAAACTTCTAAATGCGCGCCGGGAGTAAAATTTGAAGGTCGCGACACACGGCGGGCGATACACGACGAGCGATACACGACAGGAGCTGGCAGGGAACGAAAAACGACCACGGACGTTTATTGTGATATATTTGTTAGTTTACAAGATAAAAATATGGGATTCGCTCTGTTACCTTGTCAAGACAAAAGCGAAACTTTTATGAAGAATAGTTTTTTTCATTTATGCCTTCCCTTTTTTTAATTGAGTGATATATTAAAAAAAAACTTTTTAACCAGATCCGTTAAGATATGTATAATGCTAAGGCGTTTAATTATTGTGATATCTTTGTTAGTTTACAAGGTAAAAATATGGGGTTTACTCTGTTACCTTGTCAAGACATAAGCGAAACTTTTATGAAGAATAGCTTTTTCCTTTAGGCCTTCCCTTTTTGTTAATTGAGTGGTATATTTTAAAAAAATACTACTTTTTAACCAAATCCGAGGCTAGGGTGTTTAAGTTTAAGAAGTTTCACTTCTGATATGCGCACATAGTGCACACGCTTTTTTTCTTTTATTTTCTTGTTTCTGAAGAGTTCTTCTTTTTGCGTTTCGAGCGTCACGAGATGTTTTAAATTTAATATCGTGAAACGGATCAAATACAGTGTTGTAATCCACAAAAAAAGTTTCCTGTAGCTTTTTGGCGACGATATTTTAACGCAATGTTCTTTATACTACTCACTATTCAGTACGCATATTCCAAGCCCAGTTTTTGAGAATTAAAGTCAAAGTTGATACTGTTGTATTTTTACCAATTACGTACTTTTTTTACTTCTTGATTGATTTCTTCGTTTGGAACATATCCAAAACGCTCCATGTTGCATAAATTACTTTTTTGCGAACAAATTATTAAAAATGAAAGCTTTGTTAGGTTGCTGCGTGGAATTGTTTTGCTAAAGTCATTCGCTGATAACTAGATAGAAATTCAAGAATTTTTAATTTTGACAGTACCTATCAAACATTTTTCCACTTGAAAATATTAAATATGACATACGAATCCTTGTCAGTGATTGGTCAAAATTGATAGGAAGGAAATAACCTCACTAAACTTCACTTCATCGCTATCTCCGCCCGGCGCTCTTTCGTATGAAAGAATTGAGTTATCTCTTTATATTTATTATTATTATCGTTGTTTGAGTAATTGCCCCGTTGGATTAAAGATCTCAGGTAATGTTTGCCAGTATATTGATTGCCGGGTCAGTAGACGAAATAGTAAGCTCAGATTATTTCGATTCCTTTACAAAGATGAGGAAATTTTCAAGGAGTGGATTATTAATTGTGGTAAGTATTCACTTAACAGTCTTCTGGAATATTGTTTCATGTTTGGATACCCATCATATTTATCGAGAAAGGCAGATACTAGCTCACAATTATTTTCTTTGGTATACTGAGCTAAGTTATTGCAAGGAAGGGCAGATTAGCCGAGAGCTATAAATACCTAAAGGGCCACTACTTTGAACTTCGATTAGTCACTTTAAATACTCGTTAAATTAATCAATGGTTTGAATGTGTCAGCATCAGTATGACATTAATAGATCTGTGATTTTTAAAACACTGATTAATTTAGCAGTGATTAATCGGAGTTCAAAGTAGTAGCCCTAAATCACTAGTGCGTAATGAAATATTTTGTATGGAGCGAACATATTTAGTAAACCCGAACCTATAAAATAGATAAAGACTAAAATCATGTAATCGTATGTCCAATCAACAAAAAAGTAATGCTTCTGAATAAAATTTTACTTATTTTTTATGGTTTCCGGTTATTTTTCAAACCAAGTTTAACTACTTTACATACTCAAAAATTTACAGAAAATTTGATTTAGGAGCATTGTGTAGTCATTATTTTGTATGTACGAGATTTTGAAAAAAGGTATTTTCAAGATAAAACTATTTTGATATCTCAACTATTTTTGAACGATTTTAATTTGTTTTTGGTTTTCTGGAAATCCATTCCAAAAAAACCAACAAAAGAGGTAATTAAGAAATAACTAAGATATCAAGATAGTTTCGCCATCGCCATGAGATTTTCATTAAAAAATAGGGCATTACGAGGTTGCAATCTAATTCAGAAGACGTTTTGCATTTTTATAGTCTTTATTTGAGGCAGTTTTAAAATACGTTTTTCGAATTTCTTTTAAATGTTTCTGCTGATTTAAATTAACAAAATAGTATTTTTTGGATACCCGTTATAAAAAATTAAAGTTTCTCAACATTAAGGTTTTTCTGAATAGCAAAAATTTTTAGATATCTAGAAATGTTTTTCTCGTAAAATAACGTTTTTCCTTTTGTCCTATAAAAAGTTGCAGTCGTTTAAACATAATCGAGTGTTTGCATAGTTTTACCGGCTGTCCATTTAGTGTGTATTTCTTTGAAACTTTGTTAGCTAGTACAGCTACAAATATATAAAAACAAAAATTTATTGGTTATCAAAAGGGCATATTTACAAACTATTTTCAACTAAGAGATGATCTTCGCAAAAACAGGACGGCTAAAGCTAACATTTTTTTTTAATTGGATACTACTTGTTTGTGTATGTTTGAGTTCTTTAAACTATGGATTCATTTCATATAACTTTCCTTTATTCTTATGTAATCGGTTTCTAAGATAATAACTCCATTATTTTCGAGGTTTGAGTATCATTATCTTGAAAGATGTTTGTTAAAAAAACAAGCTGCACTTCTCTACTCTAGTTTTTAGAGTTTTTTAATCGTACCAATTTTGAGTGGCACACTTAAATTCTTGCCAAAAAAAATGCCGGAAATACCAATAAAAATTGGTACCATTAAACGCTTTCTCTACACACCAGTGTATTCCAAAAATCTTTAGCTATTTGAAGAACTAGAACAGGGTTAAGGCTGATGATCAATGATAAAATGTAATAATGTATTCTTAAATTATTATTGTGAATTTATTATAAGTTATTATAGGTTTGCCATTTGCAATTTAGTTTATACTCGTATTACTCTGTATACTCCTTTTACTTTCTTATTCTTACTTACTTTCAATCATTCATTCTGCTATGTTATGCGATCTGTTTAGATAATTTATTATTATCTTTACTGCCTCCTTTTAAACGGGATAGCTGTTTCTGTTGTTATTGGAGCTTTGATTTTTGAAGTGAAACATCTTTAGCGAGTAAAAATCAGAAAAAATTAAAATAAAATGAAACGGAAATCAAAGTGAAATACTTTAATGAAGCATGTTCCAGTATAGCTCATCAATCAGCCTATTGTCATCCATCCACTGCTGGACTAAGGCCTCCCCCAGTGTCTTCCATCTGTTCCTGTTTTGTGCCTCTCCGATCCAATTCCCTGCAGCTCTTCTGAGATCGTCTGTCCATCGGGTTGGCGGCCGTCCTCTACTGCGCTTGTCAGCGCGCGGTCTCCATTCAAGTATTTTCCTAGTCCATCGGCCGTCCCGCATGTGCCCTCCCTGCCCATTTCCAGTTCTGCTGTGCCACATGCTCGATCACGTTGGTCACTCCTGTTCTTCGCCTTATCTCGTCGTTCGTCACGTGATCTCTCAGTGATATCCCAAGCATTGCTCTTTCCATTTTTCTTTGATGTATCTTTAATTTTCTCGTAGATGTAGCTGTTAGAGTTAGAGTCTCTGCACCGTACGTTAGTACCGGCAGAACACACTGGTCATACACTTTTCTTTTCAGGCAGATTGGTATATCACTGTTAAACGTCTCTCTTAGTCTTCCGTAAGCTGCCCATGCCATGTTGATTCTTCTGTTCAGTTCCGCTGTTTGGTTATCTCTTGACATCCTAATTTCATGTCCGAGGTAGACATATTTGTCCACTAGTTCGATATCTCCTCTCTCACTTTTTATGTTTCCGCTTGGCACTAAATTTGTCATATACTTCGTCTTTGATAAATTAATCTGTAATCCGACAACCGAACAGGCTTCTTGGAGTTCTTCTACGATTATTCTTATGTCCTTTAGATTGTCGGAGATCAGGACAAGTATAGCTAGAGGGCTGAAATTTTCAGGACAAGTAGGCGGGGTAAAATGAGGATCCTGGACGAAAACTGGACCCCGTACCTCTCCTTTCGGTCAGGAGAGAGGGGTCGAGGGGAAACTAAAATAATTAATTTCTGGAGAACGGGAAGAGCTACGGGGTCGAAATTTTTGGTTGATGCGCCTCATGGTGGGCTACCTCTGACCGTATAGGGGGGACCGGAGCTCTAATTTAAGGGGAATTTTGGGGAAAAAAACGTTTTTCGCCAATATCACTGCAAAAATTTTCGAAAAAATGGGGAAAAATTGGAAAAACGTCCTAATTGTTCGGAAAGTTAATAAAATTATAAATAGTATAAAACGAAATAAGAAAAAAAAATAAAAAAAAGCTAAGAGAAAAGCGGTTTTCGGCGAGAAAAAGCCAAAACAGTTGAGCTACGAGGTCGGGGATGGCAAAAATGGAAAGAAAAAAAAATACTTTATGAAAAAAAAAATTAAAAAAAGCAAAATAAAAAATAAATAAAAAAGTGTCGAAACCGGGTGCAAAAGTTGAGGAAAAAAAGCTTAAAAAAATAAAAACTCAATTCTAATATATCTTTCAAAAGTTTCACTTTAGTTGTGTGCTTATAAAGGTGGGGCTCATAATTTTTCCCATATAAATAGAATGGAAAAATACTAAAATCGTAAATCTAAAGGTATATTTTTATTTAAATTGACAATAGCAAAAACACCAGAAGAAATATATTTTTTTAGGTGTTATGCAAAAATGTTGGGCCTAACTTTTTTTCAGCGAAAATTGGTTTAGAAAAAGGCGAATTTTATGGATTATTAAGTATAAGTATATCAATTTTTTTCCGTGGAAATGCTTTATTCTTTTGAAAAGATAAATTACTTTCCTTATCATAATTTAACTGAAAACTTGCATTGAAGCTTTTTCTTATTATTTGTTTACTGTAGAAAGAGAAGGACAAAATTGATAAAATAACATCGTTACTTTGCTGCAGAAATTCTAACTAATCAAAAATGTGTAATTTCTTTTCTACTTTAGCATAGTGGAAATCTGTTTTGAAAATGATTTTTACCGAAAAAAATTAAATGAGAATTATTTTTTATTTCTACTTTATGGTTAGTTTAGTTAGTTCGGGTTCGCTGTTTTAAAGTACAAAATTTCCTTGGAAAATGTAAATAGCACATTTTCTCGAGAAAATATTTGGTTATCTGTATGCCCTATAAAGGGCCAGCAAAATTATTATTTTTATATATGTGATTGCCGCCAAATGGAACTTTACCCAAATTTCATTAATTAAATGAAGCTCTGGCGACCACACCTTTGCGTAGCTACTATTTTCTTTGGTCATATCCAGAAAATGGTGACTTTGACGTTAAAAACCTGAAACAGAAACAAAAAAAAAGGTTTCAAAAAGAATTATTTTAAGAAAACGAAGTATTTTTGCTAGCCTTTAACAAAACAAAATATTTAACATCTTTAAATATGTATCTTAATACGTCAGTCATTACCTAGAACGAAGTGCTGCCTTCATAATTATTCCGATTCTATCCGCCGCAGAAATCACTATACATATTGGCAGAATTTACTATACATATTGACAGTAGTAATCTTGTCTGGATGATTTTAAATTTTAAATAATGAAACAGGCATGATATTTCCTGTCCAGCTCTAGCCACCACCGTTTCGTGTCATAGATAACATATAGCTTCATTGAACCTATTCTTTATTTCCTAAATCGTGAAGTTAAATATTCTAGTTGTCTTTTGAACAGATTTATAGTATTTGCTAAAAAAGGTGTAGTCAGACCTCGGGTCACACATTTTTGTAGGTCGAACTACGTCTAAACCTAAATGTGTATTTTTCTTTTTGGACACCCTGATATTGGTTGGCCATTATTCTCGACAATTTTAAGCTTCATGCCTAGTTTCTCACATTTACTATAGTTATCATTTTTAGGAACATGAAGTGAAATATTAAAATGTTCGACAAGAATTTGGTGATAAAGCGACATTTTCTCGATCGGAATATTTCGCACTTTACATGAATTTGTATATAGCAGATACATTTGAGAAGTTGACAATTTTCTACTTTTTTCAATAACAACATGCTTTTTTTTATTTTTGCGACTTTTCCTTCATTTCTCACGAGTTAGCATTTTTACTGTCGTTAAGTCCTTTTTTGATTTAACTGCATAAAACTGATTTTGACCTTCAGGAGATCCCCTTCAAAAATATCTCAAATAAATATGTCGTCTGTCGTATCTAACTCGAAGTACTTTTTCTTATATTAATAAGGGTCGTGTAATTTTTTAGCAGGGTCTTTTTTCCGGAAGAGTAGGTATATTCTTTTTCAGCAATTCTCGCCATTTGTCTAACTATTTTTGTCACTCATCCTCTTCTTTAGTTTTCGGTCGCATCTTTTTCGTTTTCAATATTGCTAAATGGAATGAGCCTAAGTTGTTCGCTGTAATATATTTTTCTCAATAGGAAGAACTCGTTAGAACAATACAAACCTGTGTTTTTTTTTTCAGTTTTGTAAAGTCCATGGCTGATGTTATCATAATTCAACTTTTCCAACCTAAAGAAACTCGTCTTCAATAATTTTGGTCATATAAACTTAACTAGAGTTATGAAGTATTTATAAAGGACTTTATACATAGGTACTTCATAACTTCTGAAAATGACACTATTATGTTCAAATTTAAGTGAAAATCGAGAAAACCCTAATAACAAAATATGAAAACAAATAATTATAAAAATATAAATACACACGTTTATTATACCATTCAGTTCCAATTTACATTGCTTTTGGTTTAATTGAATCCTTATACATTTAGTATGTAGTTCCTTGATATTTCGTTGACTGTAAAAGTAAAACAAAAACGTAAATACAAAAGTTTCCCAGTTTTCAATGGCACATATTTTAAAATTATTTGGAAGTTTTACAAAAGAGGTGCACCATAATTTTTTTTTAAACAGATTACCCTGTATTTTTCACCTAGAATTGGTTCCCCTAGTTTAATTTTTGATTGCGGCCGGCGTTGTCACCTTATAATTTTTTTACCGAAATTGTTCATGTTTTAAGGATCGTAAACAAAAAGTCATAATTCATATTCATTGCAGAGACTAGTACTAGGGTTCTGTAAACACAATTAAATTACTGTTTAAGTATTTTTTATATACAGAGTGCTCAAATTTTACTCTAACATAATTTTTTTACGGTTTGCTTATGAAGCTAACAAAACATCAAAGAAACTAAATGGACACCCTGTATAGAAAATCAAACATATATGCAACCCCATCCATAGTTTCTCTAGTTCTTGGTCAGGAGAATATGTTTTAAGAAATGTAAAAATCTCTGGATCACATTTTATTATTTCTGACTAGGGTGACTTAGACTCCGTTTCTCTGGCAGGAAACCACTTCATGGAGATTACACAATTTCGGTTAACCCCTAGAAAATGAAGTAGTAGGGCTACACTTTAATAAATACTTAAATAGTGTAAAATTTCTCGCTAAATTTCACACTATTACAGGAAAATTGAGGTAAAACCTGATAAAGAAAAAACATATGTACTATATACAATAATATTCTTGCGGATAATCATCCCAGTGAGCATATGTATATAATCGCCCGGGTGATCCTTATTGTGTCCTTTATTTGTTGAACCTGCCAATGCAGAAAACTCGTGACTTTCACGATATTATGAATGGTCTTTAAATGCAGACTTTTCAAAAACACTCACTTTCAGGAATTTGGCGTTTCGGAGATAGGAATAAAGGTTGATATAGTGAAGTTTAGGTCGTTAACAAGTTCAAGCCAACAAGAAGATCTTCTTGATTTAAATTTGAAATTGCTAGGATATTCATCAACAATCAGCGCTATGCTGGGTATAGTTTGTTAGGGATAATACAATTGTTGGTTTAAGATCAATGGTTGTACAATCTGGTGGTTTTGGATTTGTTTAGTCATTACATTACTAGCAATTCGGTTTCGCTAGCTTCCACCGGGTGGTCGGGCATAGTACAGTTTCAGCAAAGATAGATGGTAGGATATATGATAGGGGGATGGGATCTAGCTGCTTGGGTATAGAACGAAGATGTATACATAGCTGTGTCACCGGTGTAGAATGGTAAATTTTTGCTCGGAAATTTTAGAACGTAGAGATAGGATATAACTAACCTAACCTACTTTCGAACTGTACCTCAAATTGAGATTCGGCGTTTGCGTTGAACTTAGAACTGTTCTCTGATGATTCAAGAAGTATCAAAATAGTCCTTGGTTTGGTAAATTAGAAACTGCTTTCGGAATACTTTTAACGCATGAGCGAATATATTGTTGCTATCATTTAATTTATTTTCTTCATACTAAGCCTATAATCATAGATTAAATACTTAAAGAGAAAACCTAATTTGTTTCATTAAGTTTTTCATAAACTAATAAAATTAGCAAACTATCGCCCTACAGCAGTAATTTTTAAACCAAGTTCATCATCGACAAGTGGAGATGATGGTGTTGAGATGATTTCGAATATTCCAGTACAAGAAGTTTTGGATACTAAAATGAAAACTTTGTAATGATGTTTAGTTTTAGGTACTTTAAATTATTGGAAACCAAAGCTCACTGTCGCTTTCCACTTCTAAAATGTAGGTACTACCCAAAACCACCCAAGACAATGTAAATTAATATACAAAGTTACGCTCGGAATGATATAAAAAAAAGATTGTGGTCAGGCTTTCTCAGGTCGCTGATTGTTCTTAGACACACTGAGCCTGTTGTCAGAGAATTGTTTTAGGAACTGAACTGCTCGGCTCAGGATTGTTTTGGAACTAACCCAAAATTAGAACCCGAATAAAGCTATTAAGTTGATATGTGTGGAGTAATTTATATTATTAATCCTCGGGAGGTCTCAACACACAAGAGACCCGACTCTAAAACAATCAAAAACAGTATTATCTATAAGTTCAACATGAACATTTCTTATACATTTTCGGGCATCTGTGAAGCTTTGACGCTACGAATCGCTCTTTATATCAGCCACAGCGAGGATACACCTCCTTAGGTACTGAAGGGAGTGGCGCGAGGTCTTGATATATGTTAGGTAGGGATGTCAAAAGGAGGAGTGTCAGTCCTCAATCGTGAGCTGTTAGTAGCATCATGTTTGAGCAAATGTCTGAGCAAGAGGTTCAAACGTCTGTTGCGCAACGCTTTATTATAAAATTTTTGTCTCGGGAGGGCGTAAAACCTTTCGACATTTTGTGTCGAGTAACTGCACAGTTCGTTGATGAAACGCTTTCAAAGACTACGACTGGCTCAAAAAATTTTCCGATGGCCTAGAGACAGCATCAGTGAGAGGATGAGAGGAATATTCGTGCGATCCGTGAGCTGATTGGAGGTGGCCGTCGCCTTACTGCATGGGAAGTTGCTGCACACGTCGGAATATCGTACGGAAGTGCTCAATCAATCATTTCAGATGATTTGCGTTACCGGAAAGTGTGTTCAAAATGAGTTCCTCGCCTTTTGACGGAATATCAGAAAGCAAACCATCTTGCCGTGTGTGAAAGACTGTTGGCACAATATCGAGGAAAGGTGGATGATTGGTTAGGACATATTGTCACCTGTGATGAGACGTGGGTGCAGCATTACACCCCGGAGTCGAAGCGGGCAAGCATGGAGTGGCGAAAACCTGGCGAGGAGGCAGCGCCGCGGAAAGCCAAGACCCGTCTTTCTGCAGGGAAAGATCTTGCAACTTGCAACGGTTTTTTGGGATTCCAGAGGCATACTGCTGATTGATTTTCTTCACAGACGCCCTACTGTCAACTGCTTGAAGAAGTGAAATTGGCCTATCGGCGAAAAAGACCGGACATGCCTATTCGAAGTGCAATTCTGCTCCATGACAATGCTCGGCCACACAAAGCGGCATGACCCCAAGACAAATTACGCGAAATTCATTGAGATACACTTGAACGTCCGCTTTACAGCCCCGATTTATCACCATTTGACGACCACATCTTTGGGCCACTTAAAGAATAATTGGGTGGTCACAACTTTGACGACGACGGTGTGGAAACATTCGTGCGGAATTTAAAAACTTCCGAACCGTTGGGAAAAGGCGCGATATGGTGGGAAAAAGGCGTAATTAAGAGAAGGGATTATGTAAAAAAATAAGATGTACTTAATCAAACTTTTATTTACTGTGCCAAAAAAATTGCTAAAACAAAAGTCCGGTTCATATTTGATTCAACCTCGTATTTCAAAAGCTAGGAAAAACTATTTCTATATTAGTTGCTGACCTCTTATTTATGACTTAATGTTAATATCATATTTTAACGGATTTCGGACACCAAAATCGGATCTATGTAAATTGCAAAATTATTATTCACGAAAATTAAGTCTTTTTCTGATGAATGGGTCTCTACTTTTATGGATCCAAAATAATAGCAAGCGTATTCTTCCATTTTCACTCCTTTTTTATTTAAATCAAACAATACTACTTGAAATTCTCTGAAAGCATATCCCTCTAGTGTAAATTGTATCTTGTCTCTGATTGTATGAAACTATTGAATTTTGAAACACATGTGTGCCAGATGTTTCTTTCGGTTCATTTTATTGTGCTTGTGACACCAGACATATTAAGAACAAGAACACTACGTTTTTATTACTGTCGAATGACTTAATTTAATGATAAGTTGAAATACTGGGAAAAATATTTTAGGTCTTATGCAATAGAATTTTTTTCAAAATACACTTAACTGTACTGTTTGTTGATGAAGTAATAAAATTATTTTTTTTTATTTATCCTATACTTTTTAGAATGATAGAATAGATTATCAAGTTAATATTTCCAAAGGCGAAAAAAACTTTGGGCTAAATAAGCAGACGTTCAAAGTGCGGCCCATATCCCTTCGGTCGCTTCTGTTTTAATAGGAAAATTTGTAGTATGCTATGTCGAGGAAACTAATAAAACTATTTTTAAACTTCCTAAAGTCAGGCTATTTCTGCTTCATTATTTCTTGTTTACAATATAACTGCTGCTTTTTTCAACTAGTTTAGAATTTAAAAATTTGTGTTCAATTGTTTGCTGTACATTTCACTGACGTAATGCTACAATTAAGTTAAACACTAAAAAATAATTACACCATTTTGATACCTCGTAACTCCATTTAAGCTTGCACGGTAACCAATACCTATATTTAGTCAGCACCTGTCTTGAGAAGGCAGACATGTTTTGAATCTGTACGAGACAGACTATCGCCACAGCCGAAGTACAATGTACTAAGCTGTGCTATCGCCATCAGATATGGAGAGCTATGTAATATTCCTGTACTGTATATTTCCGTCTTATCATTATGAATAGAGATCGGATTAAGTTTTGTATTTCTCTCATCATGAATCTCTGTCTTTCTGCATGAAAGTTGAAAGTACAATGGGTTAATTTGAATAGAAGCATTTGCAATTGGTTCAGTTTTCTTTGAACATCACTTCCAATTTCTAATTGTAAACTTACGTGTCGCCTCGTATTTCCATAGTCGATGATTACGGTTCGATTTTTATCATTTGCCTAATTAGAACCATGGGTGTTAATAATTTCATTTAAATATTTCATTTTAAATTACTATAATACTAAGATAAAAAAGGTCCCAGCTGAAAATCAATTTGTATCCAATTTCGATGTACCTAGTTAATGGAGTAAATTACAATTTATTTTATACACTTTTTCTTCTAGGAAATTATTCTGCATCCCGAAAGCAGTAAACTGTACCTTGAACCTACTCTGTTCTGGGCTATAAATAAATTTTGATATAAACAATCCACCAAATTGTGTGTTATTAGATCATCTTTCGAGGATATGCCGCGATGCCTGGTCTCATTTGTTTATTTAAGATTGTTCCATTTACATTTAGGATATATATTAATAAACTTATTGAACAATTTTATTGTTGCAATTCACTGAATTCCTTGGTTTACAACAATTGGTTGTGCCCACTATTATAGACAACTAGAAATGGTGAAAATGTTTATATGTTGCTAATAATTCAATATACATAGTTCGCATAAGATAAAGTGTCCTATTGAACAGTATAATTTTATTGTGCTAATGTTACTGTGTGTTCTATATTCGCAAAGTAATAATATTTATAATTTCGACAATTATAATTCTGTATCAGTTACTCAGGTAAGCTTGGTCCTGATTGGTTTTCTTCATTTTTATCAGGAATGAAACAATAGGTTTATGATAACTGAAATCGCTCCATTGATTGTTTCTCTTTCGCTTGCCTAAAGTCGAGGTCGACTTTACTCGAATGAGGGTGGGGCGTCATGCGTGACGCCTCAATATTATTCACTAATTAGGAAAGTGTGCTGAACGCGTGTAAAGAAGTTTTCACTTCAAAGCGAAATAACAATACTCCGTGGAAACACTACAACTGGATGGACTGGATGTAGATGAACTACGTTGGAAGATAGAGGCGGTCATACAGAAATCAGAAACAAGGTCAGCCAATACCACACAGGATGAACGAGCAGCAATTAGGGACCTACAAAAGGGCGAGAACATCAAGATTCTTCCAGCAGACAAGGGCAATGCTACAGTAATAATGGATGCTCATAATAATATCTAATGATCCTACTAAAACAATTAAAGGAAAAATCTACCAAGCACTGTGTAAATATAATAATATTAGAACATCGATCCACACCATACTATAGTAATAATAATAAATATCATATATTTATGGGCTGCTAAAAGTTCACAAAGATGATGTGCAACTCAGACCTCTCACTGGGTACCATCAGATTAAGTAGATTTCTCCTCTAAATTGCCCAGCCATTCGTCGGCAAAACTTCTTCATTTGTAAACAATCCTGGACACTTCGTAAATATCCTTAAAAATATAGAATTAGGTCCTTCGGACAAGTTTGTCAGCTTTGACGTTGAAAGCCTGTATACCAACGTGTCTGTGGAGGAATCGTTATGCATTGTTGAGGCTATGTTCAAGGGAACTGATAGACAGTTAGACTCCTTTCTCAGTCACCTTCAGTAACTGATTTCATTAAATTCACGATTGAGAAGGAGAAGAACTGCTGTCTACCGTTTATAGATGTTTTTGTCAGCAGGAAGAATGGATTGATTAATACTTCTGTATATAGGAAATCAACTCACACGACTTAGTATCTTATCTTCCAGTCAAATCATTCTCAGGTAACCAAGCTAGGATTAAGTAAAACGTTATGCAAACGAGCAACTACATTATGAAGTGACCAAGCACTTGTTGATGCTGAATTGGGCAATATCAAGATGGAGAGGAGGGGTCCATAAAGAACATTATAGAGAGGTCCATAAGGAACATTATAGAGAAATGTATTGTAGAACCAATACAATCACCGCCTGTTTCTTTTAGGGATCCGTGCGGTCTTAAGTCTGAATCAAGACTAAGAAGCGTCTTAAAAAACAAAACCTTATTCATCTAAACAAGAGAAAGAGTGTGTCTGCCAGATACCATGTGAATGTGGGCAGTCGTACATTGGGAAACTAAACGTCATTTAAATGTAAGAATAAAAGAACACAAAAAACACACAGAGGGGCAAAACAACAAGATCTGGGTTCGCTGGCTATATTTGGGTTAGACGCGCTGGTAGTCCAAAAGGAACCTCATTTGGAAAATGGCAAGTTTAAAGAATCCTTTTTCACTAAAAAGAATAAGAATATCTTCAGCAATTCAAGCGTCAAAATATCCACTATTTGGCAACCATTAAAAAGTGGACGGCGGCCCTACGCTTGACTGCACCTAACTCGGACCTTGCTCTAGCATATTCAGTACCCAGTAGCCTTAAGATTTTAATAAGTTTACACTTGATAACCGACAGAGATAGGAGTGATAGGACTGTTCAAAACGTTAATTAAGTTAAATATAGACAATTGAGTTTAGAAATTCTTTTCACATTATTGATTCTGTGTTCTGGTGTGACACAAATTCACTGAGAATAAAAATCTTATAAATAAGAATAAAAATCTTATAAATATGCGTCCTCCCATATACTTGATAGAGTAAGGTCACAGGAAGTAAGTTTTTGATTCTAAATGAAAGATAATCAAATTAGTGATGCCGCCAGAACGGGATCTGGGTTCATTCTCCCATGAAATCCGCCTATTATTTAAATATCCGGTTTGACCGAATTTTAACAATGATCCGGCGGAAACAGATTTTTTCTCAAATAACTGAAACTAATATAGTAAAATAGTAACGTTTTTTCTTTAATAACGAAAATAAATTAAAAAAGTAACGCCTTATAAGCGGGTAAAGAACCAAAACCATCAATGCAATCCCAATACAGCTAAACCTGCTAAACGAACTAAAGTCGATAACGGCAAATTATGCTCGTATTCGTCTATTATAACGTCGCTATTATCAGTGATGTACATTCGTTGAAATCGTATCATGTCCAAAACCCCTAATTTATATGTAGGATCCACTCCACAACCAGTAAAAAATACGAAATTCTCATTTACTTATATGGTCGAGAAATGCTAATAAGGTTACTAAATGTTTTCTTACCTTTGGAAGGCCTTTATTCTTGGCCGTAACTTCGTTATTATAGCTTCAGATGAACTTATGGCTTAGTTATCTCCTCAAAAGATTGAAGCAACTTAATGCCCCATTGATTTCCATTATTATGTGGAAAATTGCAAGCAATCCGAAAGTAAGTTAAGCTAATGAAGCATCTGTTCGTCACGAGAACCATATTAAATGCAACATATTGTACTGAAAACAAATGTGTTGAACTTTCTGTTGAATTATTATCAGATACTACTATGTACGTAAAATAAGCTTTTATTATATCGAGGTTGAGCCAATTCAATTACTTCTCTAAATCCTATAAAATTCAGAAAGCTAATATTAACATAATACACATTTATATTTACTTGTATCAGTCAACGCGATATTTAAGACCTCTGGACCCCTAGGCTGAATCTGTGAAAGTACATTTTTTAAATTAATCTACAAAAATCGCGTTTTCAGCAAGTATCCAATTAAAAACTTAAAATAAACGTTTAAAGTGTATTATTAAGTGATAGAAAATTTACGTACGACAGAACTATACAGATTTAGAATTTGATGAATTCATGAGATGATAAAAACGAAAAGAACTGCTGCCAGTACCAACGCTTGAAGGGCATTGCGCTTTCCGCTCATTGAAGAAGCGTTATCATATATAAGACTGATCACGGCAGTTCTTAATATCTATTTAATTTTCCTTCAACAACTTGCTTAAGTCTTGAAACATATTTTTAGCTGTGTGGTCCTGGTCAGGCATAAATGTTACAAATCTTACAACAGTAATGCGTTACTCTAAATATCTGAAAAACTCTGAAATATCTTTAACTGTTTGATTCGATAACTTCATTTAAAACTCGCTTGCCAATTAATTGAGCAACATTCTCGCAAATCGTCGAGGATAAGTAGTTTGTTTAACCACTGCAACGATTTCCAATATTTCCATGTTTTTTTTTTATGTAATTGCTCAAAAAGTCACCATACTCTGCTATAAGCTCCAGTAGTCCCAGGCAGTTATAATTTCTCCCATTGTCTTATTTTCACCTCTAAATGTTTCTTTCATTAAAAAAACTATCACACTTATCAATCTCCTGAGAACTTCTCGTCGGTATTTTGCTGCTACTGAGTAAACTGCGAGCACGTTCGGAAGAAAATTATGATTTCACGGTTCCGTGTTTTTCGCAAAACATAATTTGTTTGCCATTTTCTTGTAAACCTCCTTGCGTCTCAGTAAAAATAACATAAACCGACTGTTTTTCATAATGAAACTGATTCTGGCCTAGGCGCCCGGAAAATTATTTAATTATTTTCTTTGAACATCCCACTTCGCCGGCTTCAAACTTTTGAGTGTCAGCCTGATTTGAGCAGGCCGGTGAACGTTCATTATCATTTTTTGGAACAGCAGAACAAATTGGCTTCATAGAATCGGTCATACGATGTGACTTAGCTAGAATGTCTTCATTCTTCTTTTGCAATATTTCGTTTAGCACATCCGCTTTTAAATTTCTCTATATTTTTATGTAGATTAGTTTTTATTTTGTAGATTAAGCTAAACGAAAAATATAAAAAACCAGTTATTATAGATTTACTTTGTTATGTTGAAAACATCTTAATATGAAACAGTAGGCCTAGGCATATATTATTAACGGTTACATTGTTACGTTCTTACCGGGTTCTGGGTGAATAAAAAAAGTTTAGGAGTGGTTAATCACTATTTATTCATATTGCCGATTGAACAAACTTTAACATTAAAACTAAAGCTATACACAATAATTTATTTAACTAGTCAACTATTTGGTTATTATTTATTCATAAATAATTTATGATTTGTGTCGGAACTGTCTTGAACGCTTGAAGTTGACATTTTAAAAACCAATATATTATATCAACCAAAAAATTTTGAATTACTATCAGTTTAAATCTAGCCTTCTTCTATTTCGTGGCCTGAATGAAAGTCGGCCGTGTCCAGGCTTCTAAACCTGAAAATGAGAAATGTCTTACTGCCCCATGTTTCAGTGAGAACAAGCCATCCTAAGCCATTGATTTTCTAAAATAGCATAATGGCAAGCTGTTTTAACTCACACAGGGACGGAGCAAAGATGTTGTCGGTCAGGGGTTTATTTTAAATATCGTTAAACAAATTAACATATCAACGAACGACGATTTATTAACTTGTTTTATTATTCTCTATTCTCTTACGAATAACTCGGGATAAACAATTTATTTGTATTAAATCACAAAGCCCAACGTATTTAACTTATTTTAAATAAAACATTTTGAAGCCTCGAATTACGTATCTTCTGCCGATACCTGATATTATTATGAAAATCCGTATATGCAACATGTTTTTTCTCTAATATGAAGCATATCCCTTTCAAGTTCTTACAAATGATATCGGTGAAAGGTTTTTAAAATCATTCGATCTATACACAAAAAATCACACACTCTGATAAAATAATTTTAATCATAAATTTGAAGAACTCATCCCAAAAAAATTTAGCCAGAAATTATTTTCGAATAGAAAATTCCCTTGCGGAAGCTTTTAAAAGCATGTAATGTTCGTAACGTGTAAAAGGTAGAATGAAGTCAGATAAAGATATATATATATAGACCTTCTTAGCGCTATGTCAGGACCTCAGCCAGGCAAACCAGTGGCTTGGCCCCAACGATCCCCCGACTTAAATCTTCTTGACTATTTGATCTAGGAATAATTGAAATGTCGTATCTATTTGCTATGTTAGAAGAGTTACGTGAGCGTGTAATCGGGTGCCATACTGTCAGGATGAATTGGAAATGTTTTATTGTCTTCGCTTGAATTAATGATCATCTAGTTAGGATCTTATATGAAAATGAATGGAAGCCATTTTGAATATTTGATTTAATTTGTTTAAGCTAAGTTGTTTATCCGTGAATTATCCAACATAAAATTATGCACCTTCACAAGTTGTCGTTTATTGATGGTTTATCGATACATCAAGTAGTCCACTCGTCAACATCTTTGGTGTGACGCTGTTTGATCTAAATCAGCTTCCCATAATTAAGCTATAGTTATACTTCGATTGCCTACAATGTTTGTTTCTCATGAAATTAGGCGTAGCGAATTGAATATGTTTTATTTTCAATGCAATGAGATGCCCTTAGCTTTATTTGAAAAAGAGGAATCTCTCCCCCTGTGGATCTTTACTTCTATCAAACGGTTCCTGCATTACATAATTAAAATTAAATTTTTGGGGGTCCACATCAGATGGCTGAAGCTCAGTTAAGAGGAAGTTGCGAAACTATTTTTTGTTTTGGTAAAATAACTATACTTCCAGTTACCGTTTTACCCCCACTAGATAGATCATCCAAAACTAAGATAGAAAGGCATACGTTTGATCATTTGAAGTAAAGACTTTGAGGTCAGTGCAACAGTTGTTTGAGGAATTATTTCTTCAACCAACCGTACAACTTAAAAAAGTGGAGCCTCCAATATCAACATCTTCAAAATCGGTACAATATTTAGAATTTTAAGCAGATTAAAAAATCTAAAAGCATTTTAGTTTTTTTTTTATCAACTAAATGTTTTTAAAACATTGAATTAATCTCAGCCACATTCTAAAGATACTAAGCATAAATAATGATATTTTGTCAATTACTCTTGAGATAGCGTTCATTTTCTATTAACGTAAATAAAAAAAATATATAGTAATGCATAGTTTAAATTACGCACAATGTGACAAAATGTATAATTCACATAATTTGACATCCAGCAGAATTCTGTATAAACGATATCGCGATACTCTTGAAATAGCGTTTTATAATATTCAGTTCGATGTAATGTTATATTCCTATGTAGAAAAACACTCTGTATATATATGTATATAACTATGACATGTGATTTGTATGTTGTAATAACAGTAAGCAAAAAAATAAAATAGAATGCATATTTAGCGAGTACCTTAAATTACACAAAATGCTAAATTCACATAATTTGTGTCATCCAGCAGAATTATTATTGTTTAACAATTAAAAAGGCAGCGAATACAAAAAATATATTACATGTTGCATTAAAAGATAGTTACTTACTTCCGACCAGTAAAAGATAGGCAGCCATAGATATGACTTAAAAGGAAGTCAAGATCACCCACACACATTTTATAATGTAGATAAATAATCGAAATAAGATCTTTTAAAATTATTGTTACTAACTTATTTGTCATATATTATTTGTCCAATTGGAAATTAAGAACTCATATATGTAAGGAGGAAGTGAGTGACTACTTATGATAAAAAGGGAGTAATTTTGGCGGGAAAATATTCAAAACCGTAGCCTCAAAAATAATGGAAAAGTAATTTTATAATCAGGTTTCTAACGATTTTTTCATGGGCGTCGAATCTATTATATATGGTTCTGAGGGGAGGCAACCCAATGCGTTGAGTTGATGTAATGTTTTCCAGTTACCATAACATATTAAAAAAAATCTAATTTAATATAAATTACATAGGTACAAGTTTTAAATAAATACGAAATGCATTTCCCTGCAAAGTTTCTGTTCTTTAATTTATGGTCCGAGGTCGGATTCGAAATATTCGAAGAGTTTGACTCCGATTTTGAACTTTGTGGCTCATTTACTTTAGCTTGTTTTTTCTGCGCTTATAAAGCTAAGCTTAAAGAACTGTGAATACGATACTCTTATGAGATGAATCAGGAAAACTTTGTTTTTAATATTCATATCAAAATTCGAAAATTGGCGGCAAAAAATGATAGTGTGGTGACCCATCCGGCCGTTGTCATCAATTTCCCTTCCTTAATCAGGGTACCACCATTAAAAATTCCTCGAGAAATCGTTTTACCTGCTTAGTTTTCTTAGTACAGTAAACTCCCTAGTTATTTACAAAATATTAATAAAGGTAATAAATATAGCTACACAAATTATGCAGATTGTAGAATCTTAGGAAAAATGTAGTTTTCCATTAAAAATGTATCTGCTGCGGAACGAACTGACATGTATACTTAAACGTGTATTATCCTCAAACAACTATTTATTTATATTTTCAATTCCCAACCAAATTCATCCTAAAATACATTTTCCATAGTAACATGCACACAATTTGAACGATTAGGGCTACTCATTCTGATATTTAGAGATTGAGTAGATTGGGTAAAACTATCTTCGTTTGACGAGCCTCATATCAAATTAATTTTAATATTAAAATCTAAAATTTATATAATAATATATTAAAATTAATTTGATCTGTTACCATAAATCCATTAAAAATTTACTTATTTGTCAAAGAGAGAACACAACGTCATAGTAAAGTAATAAAAATTGGTAAAATTTAATAGTTTTCCGGATTTACGTATTGGATGTGTAATTTTTCTACGACTGACTTAAAAATTATTAAAAACACACTAATGACTACTCTTGAAAACTACTTTGCACACGGCGTATGAAAAGATGTATAATAATTTCAATTGTTTTAATGACAATACGGAAGAGATATTATTTAAATTCCTAATTTTGAAAAGAAGCCTCGAAAAATCCCCAGGTTTAAAAGTAAATATAAACAAGTATTTAATCAAAACCAGTGAAATATACAATTTCATGCAATCGTAAAAATGCGTGTGAAAAGCATTTTTCACACTTGCGTGAAAAGTACTATTTTCAAGCCTTGTTGCACATTATAATATTCCACTCCTGGAGCAAGAAATCATTTAAATACTATATTTTATATTTTTGATATAAGATATTGAAAATGTTTTATTTTTAGGAATTCCACGTAGCCTACGTATACATCTATATGGCGAATTCCCCTCGACCAGGTCTATGGGTTTTGGAAAAATCAGCTGATTACGGAAAAACTTACACTTCGTGGCAATACTTTTCCGATTCTCCTTCAGATTGTGAAACATACTTTGGACGAGAAACTCTACAGCCGATCACAAAAGATGATTCTGTTATTTGTACAACTGAGTACTCGAAAATTGTTCCACTGGAAGGCGGCGAGGTAAGTCATTCTCATATTGTCATTAACCTAGTACTAGTGATAGTAGGTAACAGTGGTTGTTGTTAAAGATAACATTCCAAAATGTTTGTCCGAAGGCCTTCATTTCAGTATGAATTGAAAGTGCTTGACGCTACAACAATGACGATCGTTCGAATTTTAGTACTAGAAAAGGAGGTGAAAACAAATAAATGTGAGTACTTACGCGAAAACAAAAACAAAAATTGTTTTTCAGTGTAATCTCCCTTTACGTCAAGCCTCTAGATAGATTGATTATTCAAAACTAAGATATACATTTGAAGTTACTCTCTATGGATTCCGAGGTCAGTAAAACCCTAACAAAAGTCAAGTCAACAACGATTTATGAGGACCTCAAAGGTGTTGCCTCAAAATGTATCATTATATTCTCAAATCTATTTTATAAAAATCGACGTTATTGTCTTCAGAAAATCAGTGAATGCTACTATTTCGTTAC
>MU182608.1:58318-74803 GCA_016904865.1 Pissodes strobi | reverse complement strand
TTAGAGCCACTTTCAACTGTAATATTTTATTTTTAGATACCAATTTCCTTGCTAACAAACAGGCCATCAGCCTCTCACTACTTCAATTCCACAGTATTGCAAGAATGGACCAGAGCTACCAACGTTCGGCTTAGATTCCTAAGAACCAAAAACTTACTGGGTCATCTTATGTCTGTTGCTAGACAGGACCCTACTGTAACTAGACGGGTATGTGAGCATAATATATATACCATATAATTATTCCCAAAGTGTTGTTAGCGACAGTTATTTAAATTTCGCAAATAAGTAAGTAATTTAATGAAAACTCTAGGAACGTATGGGTACGTAAAACCAAAGAATATCGTAGTCGAATATTCTTTGCTAAAACTAAACAGTTTTTGAAAAATAAAGAACAAAAATTGGGATTTGCCATTTTCTGATTGGTTAAAAATCAAAGTGTATTTTTTTTAAATATCTATGTTTTACGTTGGAAAGTGTTAATTATGTTCTGGAATCGATAATTTTTCTGTTATTGAATCTGTTTTATTTCTTAACTATGTAAGTGCAAGCTATTTTATTAATATGATGTCATCAGTAGTTATAGTATGATTTTAGTTGACAAAGATCCAATATGGTTTTTCTAGTTCCTATGTTTGGTTTAATTCCACTTTGATATTTTTGAGTAAACACGAATTGGAGAAATTCTTTTTGGTAGCTGTCATGGATCATAACCGTACTCTGAAAACGTGTTGATTCAAACATTAAATATTAATATATTAAATAACTTATAACAGTTTTTCCTCCAGCCAGTATCTTAATATTTCTTATGGTATTTCCAGTACTTTTACTCTATAAAAGATATAAGTATTGGTGGCAGATGCATGTGTAATGGCCACGCCCAAACCTGTGACATACCAGATCCCAAAGATCCAAAAATTCTCATGTGCAACTGTAAACACAACACTTGCGGTGCTAAATGTAATAGCTGTTGTCCTGGATTCGAGCAGAAAAAGTGGAGGGTGTCCAAATACGACCACCCATTCAAATGCGAACGTAAGTATTATAACAGTCTAATTAAAAGCCTTTTGATAGTAATGGCTAAAGCATGTGGAACTAATACTGGGAACTGTTGTAGTTATGCTGGATCAACCAGTTCAATGGACTATACGAGATAGACCCTATATCCCTATAGTCTGAGGCGACCGTCATAATAGTGTGGTGTCTGAACTGTCAGGATTTTGCATGATCAAAAATATTGTTTAGTTGGGCCGAATAAGAAACCGTTGGTTGGCCGAGGCTGGCCTTGACCAGTAATTAATTATACAGGGTCTTTCAAAAGGTTCGCAATCATATGGGAAACTTTTTTATTATTGATTTAACAGAAAATTCTATTCTTGACAAAAGTTGATGCTTAGAAAAAAACTAATTTTGACGATGCTAAATTAAGGATAAGTTATACAGGGTACTTAAAAAATACAAACATTAAGGTTAAAAAAACAAACATTTTGGAATATCGGAAAACTTTCTACAGAAAAAATAATAAAGCTTTTATTAAGATAAAAATTAGTCATACTATTTTTTTCCAAAAGTGTATCGTTGCTGAAAAAAATAAGAACAAAATTAAGAAAAAGAGGTTTTTTTTTTCAATAATTGTCATGAACTTTCTCATGGTATTTGACTTTTATTTTTATCTTAATAAGAGCTTTATTTTTCCTGTAGAAGGTTTTCGATATTCCAACATTTTTGTTGTTTTAAATTCAATTTTTGTATTTTTGAAGTACCCTGTATAACTTATATTTGATTTAGCATTGTCAAAGTTAGTTTTTTTCCAAGCACCAACTTTTATCAAGAATAAAGTTTTCTGAGAAATCAATAATAAAAAAGTTTCCCGCATGCTGCGAACTTTTTGAAAGACACTATACAAGGTGATACACGGTCGATGGTAGGTTAGACGTTTCTGAAGAACCACTTAACGGATCATTCTGAAAATTTGGTCGTTTACATAAACGAATATGCTTTACCTTGCTAAAATATTTTCGGCAGTGCAGTGTTGCCGCTTCTACTAAAAAATAGTAGCAACTGTCAAATTTTAAATGGAACACCCTATATATTATTGCATATTTGGATTTTGCGGAGAATTCTAGACATATTTCATAAATAATGTCCTATACCTATGTGTTACTGTTTTTGAAATATTGACAGTTGAAAATCGACCATTTACCAAGTCTGACAGCCTGTAAAATCTAAACAGCTAAAGATAGAGCAAAATGGTTTGCACTTTACTATCTTGGTGTTTCATAAGCTATCGTTTGACACTAATTTTAGATTTAACCAGAGGTTAAATTTAACCGGGATTTTTTAACCTCTGGTTAAATAAAAAATTAGTGTCAAACGATACCTTATGAAAAACCAAGATAGGAAAGTGCAAACCATTTTGCTCTATCTTTAGCCGTTTAAAATTTACAGGCTGTCAAACTTGGTAAATGGTCGATTTTCAACTGTCAATATTTCAAAAACAGTAACAGATAAGTATAGGACATTATTTATGAAATATGTCTAGAATTCTCCGCAAAATCCAAATATGCAATAATATATACGGTGTTCCATTTAAAATTTGACAGTTGCTACTACTTTTTAGTAGAAGCGGCAACACTGCACTGTAGAAAATATTTTTTTTATCCGATCGGACGAAAAACGACACCTTTCCGATGAGTTTTCTCACCGCAAAAGTCATGATTCCAGTATATTGTAGTCGTTGCTTGGCAACATGCAATAACTGTACAAGAATAGAAAATAACTGTCCGGGAATATAACATTCCCGTCCTAGGCCGGGAATGTAACATTTCTGTCTTATTCAAACGCCTTGTTTGTCAAATCTGACGTCTATCAAAAGTAACATTTAGCTGTAGTTTCCGTAGCTACGTAATAAACTTCAAGTTCGCTCGATTCAAAACTTGTTATTATGTTGAGTTTAAATTTAAAACACAGTTTTTATTTAGAGTAATATTTGGCTCTATTTTTATAAGTACGTATTCTAATTAATTTCGATCGGATAAAAAATAGTATGTGCAACTCGTAGGAAAAGCACATTCCTGGACTCCTGTGTTGCTGGCCTCGGCTGCGCCTCGTCCAGCAACTACCACAGTCGTCCAGGAATGTTTTGCTTTTCCTCCTAGTTACACAATATACTATAGAAAGGTAGAGCATATTCGTTTATGTAAACGAGCAAATTTTCAGATTGATCCGTTGAGTGGTTCTCCAGAAACGTCTAACCTACCATCGACCGTGAATCACCTTGTACAGTGTGGCCAACTAAGAATGCGAGGTACTGTATCTGGGAAACTATCCATCGTAGAGACTTGCGGCAAAAAAATGTAATCACTAAAACGGTCAAGAGAAAAACCTGGACAATATTTTCAAGTTTCTAAAATGACCACTAGGGGGGCGTAACTGCAATCTTGAATCTAAAAAAGTGATGTTTCTGTGAATTCCGCTATATTAACCTAATAAAAAAAATTCCACATATTTGCAGTTGAGGATAATGTAAAACTTTTTTGTTTAATGCTTTTTGCTGTAGCTCTAAAAATAAAGTGGTGGGCGGTATTCAAAGTTTTTTTTTTAATAACGCCCTGTATTTGCGAAACGGCTAAGCTGATTTTTACAAATTTGGGTTAATTCAAAGGAGCTATTCTTGGGCTACAAATGTTGTATTATTTAAAGTTTCGTTAGTTTCACATGTCGCCGCTAGAGGGCTATTTTCGACATTCCGACAGAAATGGTTAATTTTCTCAAAAAAATTAAATGCATTGATATGATTTTTTTCCCATGAAAAAGTAGCTAAATAATGGCTAAACAAGCTCTCGAAAACCGCATCTCGGTATCTTGTTCCTAACCCAAAATATAGGCAAAAAAAATTATTACTCACGAAAATCCCTTATTTTTTTTTACAATATCTCGAATTTTCTCTTTTATAAAAGTTGTGGCCCTGAAAAGGACCGATTTAAAAAAAAAGGAAGGTTCTTAGTGCCCCCGCAAATGCTCGAAATGCTGACCATCACGCTCTATGCATTGCTGAAGCCTCTCATGGGTAGACAATTAATAGAAGCAGGCCATGGAAGGAAATCAAATGAAAATATAAATAATTCTTCCTCAAATTGTCAATAGTTTCGCTTTATTTTGAGCAATTTTTGTGTTTACAAAATGCGTTTCACGAATGATGAAGCTGTTGATATGCTTGGGGTTTATTTTGAATGTCTTCCAAATGCCGCAGTAGCTAAAAGAGTTTACGCCGCCCGTTATCCAAATCGACGTCCTTGCGATGTGAGAGTTTTTCCCCGATTAGTGGCGAGCTTACAAGCCAATAGTAGTTTTCGGCCTGCGTTTCAAGGGCAAAAAAATTGGAAGAACACAAGAAAATATCAACTACGTACTGTGGTATATTGAAGGAAATCCTCATGTTAGCACAAGAGCGTTATCGCTTGAGTTGAACATAGCACGAACAACTTGTCGAGAGCCGAAATTGAAACTGCAGTTTTGTCTACCCATGAGAGGCTTCAGCAATGCATAGAGCGTGATGGTCAGCATTTCGAGCATATGCGGGGGCACTAAGAACCTTCCTTTTTTTTAAAATGGGTCCTCTTCAGGGCCACAACTTTTATAAAAGAGAAAATTCGAGATAAATATAGTAAATAAAAATTAAGCGATTTTCGTAAGTAATAATTTTTTTTGCCTATATTTTGGGCTAGGAAGAAGATGTCGAGATGCGGTTTTCGCGAGCTTGTTTAGCCATTATTTAGCTACTTTTTCATGGCAAAAAAAATCGTATCAATGCATTTAACTTTTTTGAGAAAATTAACCATTTCTGTCGGAATGTCGAAAATAGCCCTCTAGCGGCGACATGTGAAACTAACGAAACTTTAAATAATACAACATTTGTAGCCCAAGAATAGCTCCTTTGAACTAATCCAAGTTTGTTAAAATCGGCTTAGCCGTTTCGCAGATACAGGGTGTTATTAAAAAAAACTTTATTTTTAGAGATACAGCAAAAGCATTAAACAAAAAAGTTTGCAGTTACGCCCCCTAGTGGTCATTTTAGAAACTTGAAAATATTTTCCAGGTTTTTCTCTTGACCGTTCTAGTAATTACATTTTTTGCCGCAAGTCTCTACGATGGATAGTTTCCCAGATACAGTATCTAGCATTCTTAGTTGGCCACCCTGTACAGAGTGGCTCGAATTCGTGTCTATGTATGGGGAGCTCAAAAACCGTAAGAGATACAGTGTCGGTCAAATTAAGGCAAAATTGCGCATTTAGGTGCCTAGCAATATGCCGTTTAGAAAGTTTTAAAATGCCGACTATTTCCGGAGATATCCGGAAACAATCGAAATTTTGAAATTTCGTTTTATTTTTTTCCTGGGCTTATTTAAAAACGGATTTCAAATTGAATTGCACTTTTGCATTGCCACTTTTTCCGCTCTATCTAATTATGGTATCCAGTTTGAATTCCGACGTTTCGTCTTCAAGGGACCATCATCAACTTTATTTTTTTTAAATACAAACTTAATTTTTTTATCGTTTTTCAGATGGTATTGGCGTGATTAATATGGCTATGTGTTTATTTTTTTTTATTTTATTTATTTATTTTTTTAATTATATATTTTGCTTTGGCGTAATTTTAAATAATTTAAGGTAGGTACTTTTCAATTTTTTTTTTCTATAAAAATATTTTATTTTATTTTTTGTATTAAGTGGAAAATTGGAGCGTATTAAAAATAAAAAATAGTAAAATTGTTTCTTACGAGAATATGGCCATGAACTATTACTCAAACAAGTTGCTTACTGCAAAGATAAAATATTCCCAACTTTTAACCAATTAAAAAATATTTATTTAATAGAGAACATCAACAATTTATAATCATACTACGTGATACTATAGGAACTTTGATGGAAAAACACCTATTGGAATTTTGCTTATAAATAAAATGCACTAAGCAACTTGTTTGAGTAATAGTCCATGGCCATATTCTCGTAAAAAATAATTTTACTCTCTTTAATTTTTAATACGTGCTCCAGTTTTCCACTTACTTAATGCAAAAAACAAATTTAAAATATTTTTATAGAATATGAAAATTTCAAGAGTACCTACCTTAAATTATTTAAAATCACGCAGAAGCAAAATATATAAAATTAAAATAATAAAAAAATAATAAAAATAAAAAAAACACATACTCATATTAATAACGCCAATACCATCTGAAAAACGATAAAAAAATTAAAGTTCGTATTTAAAAAAAGAAAGTTGATGATGATCCCTTGCAGACGAATCGTCGGATTTCAAACTGGATATGATCATTGGATAGAGCGGAAAAAGTGGCAATGCAAAAGTGCAATTAGATTTGAAATCCGATTTTAAATAAGCCCAGGAAAAAAACTATTTTTCAAAATTTCGGGTTTTTCCGGATATCTCCGTAAATACTCGGAATTTCAAAACTTTCTAAACAGCATCTTGTTAGGCACTTAAATGCTCAATTTTGCCTTAATTTGACCGACACTGTATCTCTTACGGTTTTTGAGTTCCCCATACATAGACACGAATTCGAGCCACCCTGTACAGTGTCTTTCAAAAAGTTCGCATCATACGGAAAACTTTTTCATTATTGATTTCTCAGAAAACTTTATTCTTAATAAAAGTTGGTGCTTGGAAAAAAACTAACTTTGACAATGCTAAATTAAAGATAAGTTATACAGGGTACTTAAAAAATACAAAAACTGAATTTAAAAAAACAAAAATTTTGGAATATTGAAAAACTTTTTACAGGAAAAATAAAGCTCTCATTAAGATAAAAATAAAAGTCAAATATCATTTTTTCCAAAAGTGCACTGTTGCTGAGACAATTCATGACAATTATTGAAAAAAACCCTCTTTTTCTTAATTTTGTTCTTATTTTTTCAGCAACGATGCACTTTTGGAAAAAATAGTATTTCACTTTTATTTTTATCTTAATAAAAGCTTTAATTTTTTTCTGTAGAAAGTTTTCCAATATTCCAAAATGTTTCTTATTTTAACCTTAATTTTTGTATGTTTTAAGTACCCTGTATAGTAGAGTGCTACTTTTAACTTATTTTGACTTCTGTGGGCACCTCGGGGTTACAAGCTGAAATTTTCACAGAATGAAGGCTTTATTATATTAATTAAAAATCCGAAGCTAATAAAAAATCATAACTAACCTATACTATACCTACTACCCTATACTATACCTAAAAATCGAGATTATTATATGAACGTGTAGGATATTAAATTATGAATGTTTTCATATATAATTCATCTAGATTTTTGTACGAATTATATTTTTTATCATTGCTTGACATATTCAGATTACATTGGCCCTTACGGCAAAATAAATAAAAAAATTGAAATATCTCCCTTCGAACCTGGGCAAAATCTGATTGAAATATACTCATTTTTGTATTCACCTCGCATTCTCTCCGAAATGAAGGCTCAAATAAAAAAATTTTATTCTTGCAAAAAGTTTGCATTAAGTATCTAGAATATATAGGTGCATGAATTCATTTTTTTTTCTCAAATGGTAATGGAAAAATAGAATTAAATGTAAAAAAGTAATTTTCTTCAAGCAGCGACCGGCCGATCTCTCGCTTCCCGAGCACTCTCGTATCTCACTTTTCTTCATAGCTTCCTTTCTCTCGCGCCTATTGTACAATACAATAAGTGCTTTTGCACTTATTGTATTGTAGCTATTATTAATTGAATAAAGTCAATGAAGACATTTTCGATTATACTGAAATTTATTTTTCCTATACGTTGCTAGGTAATAAAGAAGTAGAAAAAAATCATATGCTTAATGCAACTGCTATTAAAAAAAAGACTAGCTTTTATTCAGAATAGAAAAACTGAAAATGTAAAAAATCTTTATAATAACAAAATCTATTGATCTTCAGTGTCTGTATCTTCTTCAGGAATAGACACAATGACTTCAATATTGCCTTCCAGTATTTTTTGCATGATCCTATGCAACCTATTTAATTTTGTTCTACGTCTACAAGCTTGCTTCCATAAAATCTAATAAAAAATTATTTGATTAAGTTTTATTATGTACCTATTTAATCTAATAATAATTTACCTTTTTTTACATCCACATGCAATACTTTTACATCCGAAGGAAATGGTGGTGTTGTTAAAATTGAGGATAATTTGGATATCACCTGCCTCCTCAAATTTCCATCCGTATTCTGTCACCTCTGGTAATAGGGGATTTGGTTCTAAACAACTGAAGCACACCTTAGTTTGATAATGTGCCCTCATACTGCGAAATTTGAAACTATTTTTTGTAGGGGCTAGTTTTTTCAATTAGCGATGAATAGGCCAATAGTGTCCTGAAAATATTAATAGACGAAATGTTTGGATTTGTTGAAAATAATTTTATGATAAATGTCTCTATGTTATTGAACATGCCATCTGAAAATTCCTTGACCCAATACCGTCTAAATAATCGGAATAATTTAGATACATTTTCCAACATTTTATTTTTCCTAATCCTGAAAACTGGCTGGTTGTATGACAACCCGTTAGAGCATGAAATGCACGTAATTTTTTTGCAAGTTTTTCTTCTATGTTGATGTCGTGAACGGCCACATATCGCACCGAATTTCCTCTTTCACATTTTACCCCAAATTCTCTAGAAATATATATATTTTTAATATGTACCAGAAGTACAAGTACATCAGTGTCATTGGAGTCCACGATACATTTCAAATAATACATACAATGTTTAGCAGAGAGTATAATGCGCATTTAAAGATCCTTTACAGGCGTAGCCGCCTATATCAAAATCGGCCTCTCCTATTGGTCGATACATCTCGTATTACAATATGTCTTCCTGGTACAATCAATTTGTGGCAAGGCTCTAGTGGTGTAGAGGTTTAGATAGTTGGGTCTCACGTGGAAAACACGGGTTCGAACCCCGTTGCTTTTTTTTATTATTTTTTTAAAGATTATGTTTCTAAACAGCTAGCTACGCCTGTAAAGGATCTTAAAGTGCGTATAATGCAAATCCTAGTATCAGCTTCTTCGTGACTATAGAGAATAGTATATTATTTTTTCTACAGCCGCGCGCAAAATAACTAAATACTAAATTGAAATGAAAACGCAAAATCGACGAATGCCGTGGATACTTATTTTGCGCTCTAGCGCGAACATGGAAAAGGAAATTCTCACTTTTTCCGACTAGTGTGCTGAATGGTTATGGAAACCGAAGATAAATAAATGACAGTCGTGCGTTTGTTACAGTTTGTTGCTGGCACTCCTGTTCTAAATATACCCGAAGCCCGAACATAATATGTCAAAACTGACAGTCATTTGCAAATTTCAGAATAAGTATAGAGAAAAATGTGCATTTAATTTTTAAAAATGAGGCTGTAGAAAAAGTTCTGTGTGTTTTTCGAGCGCAAAGTAAGATTGCCGTTTTCGAAAGATTACTGCGCTCCGCTACGCGTCGCGCAGTAATACTCTTTCTCAAGCGGCAATCTGTTACTTTGCGCTCTAAATACACAAATAACTATTATATGGAGGAAAAGTGATACTTTTCATGGCGCGCTCGTGTTTAACAGCCGAACGGAGTGAGGCTGGTAATAAAGAGCAAGCCATGAAAAGTAACTTTTCCTCCAAATAAAATATGCTGTTTTTTCTTCAAATGTCGACAAATTAATGCAAAAACATCTCTTTTTAATAGTAATAATATCTAATTATTATTAAAGATAAGTGGGCAAGGCGGCTTAGACCGGTATCGTTGAATAGGCACAGGTTGTTGCTATATTAATGTAACATAAAGCTGTCAGTTGACACTGTCAACAATAATAATTTTTTTAAGATTGCGTCTCCGATTGCGTTTTAATTCCGTATTGATAAGAAGTTATTGAGTAAGTTCGATTAAATAATAACCAATTTGTTCCTAAATTAGTGATTTTTAGAAATGCACTCACAAATTGAGTGATAAATACAAATTGTAGTTTAATAAATCTTGAGTTGTTAACGCATATTTTGTTGTCTGTTTGTATTGTATCTATATTGCTATGACAACACTTTTACCTCTGCCGGCGGAAAAGTGAAAAGTAAAGCTCCGGCGGAGGAAAAACGAAACTTCACGGCCGCCTACACAGTCTAGTAATGACGGATCTACTGACGTTTGAAGAAAAAAACACTTATTGTATTATATAATAGGCGCGAGAGAGAGGAAGCTATGAAGAAAAGTGAGATATAAGAGTGCTCGGGAAGCGAGAGATCGGCCGGTCGCTGCTTGAAGAAAATTACTTTTTTGCATTTAATTTTATTTTTCCATTACCATTTGAGAAAAAAAAATGTATTCATGCGCTTATGTATTCTAAATACTTAAGGCAAACTTTTTGTAAGAATAAAAATTTTTGATTTGAGCCTTTTTCGGAGAGAAAGCGAGGTGAATACAAAAATGAGTATATTTCAATCAGATTTTGCCCAGGTTTGAAGCGAGATATTTAAATTTTATGATTTATTTTTCCGTAAGGGCCAATGTAATCTGCATATTTAAAGCAATGATAAAAAATATAATTCGTACAAAAATGTAGATGAATTATATATGAAAACATTCATAATTTAATACCCTACACGTTCATATAATAGTCTCAATTTTTAGGTATACTGCCCTTTTGCCCGTTATGATTTTTTGTTCCGAAGGTAATTAATATAATAAAGCCTTCATTCTGTGAAAAATTCAGCTTGTAACCCCGAGGTGCCCACAGAAATCATTTTATAGAAGGCTTTTACTGCGTTGTGCACTCTACTAGTATAACTTATCCTTAATTTAGCATCGTCAAAATTAGTTTTTTCTAAGCATCAACTTTTGTCAAGAATAGAATTTTCTGTGAAATCAATAATAAAAAGTTTCCCATATGATGCGAACTTTTTGAAAGACCCTGTATAATTAATTACTGATCAAGGCCAGCCTCGGCCGACCAACGGTTTCTTATTCGGTCCAACTAAACAATATTTTTTATCATGCAAAATCCTACATTTAATAATTTCCATACTTTAACCACCCAATAATTTCTTAACGTTAAACTGGGTTTGGTATATTAATTTTAAACCTATATTCTGGAATTTTTTTTGGAGAGGCCTAGTATACCGAGGATTATATAGTTCGAAACATATTCTATATTTTTAATAATTTTTATCCTGATTAGGGAAAGAAGCGGAATCACTAATGGTTTTTCTAAACGTTTATTACCTATTAATTAGTATATATATTAAGTTAGTATTGAAACTACTAATTTTCGCTATATTCTTAATTGCTCCATTTTCATTGTTAAACCTTTTTTTACTGAAAGGAAAATTAACCATGCCAAAGACTAAGAAATGAAAACTAGCTAGTCTATGTTGGGAGCAGTTGAAGGAATATACCATTTGCTTTGGAAAATATTCGTACTTTTGATTGATTTCGTCTTCCAATTACTAATCAAAAGATTAGCTAAGAACGGCGATAAACAACTGGCGGTGGGCGTATCTTCAATTTGTTGGTAATAGATATTATTATATTGAATAATGCGCTAACATCAAATGAGATTAAAATTTCAACTTCCATAGGAATTTAATAATTCAGAATTATGTTGTGTAGGTAAATTTTCAAACTCGTTTAGTATCCATTTGGATCTACTATAAGTGGGTGATCCTATTACCGAGACGCATTGTGTTCCCAGGATTATGGAAAACGACACAGTTTGCGCATTGTACTCACTAACAATTTGTATTTTTTTGATCAGGAATAAGGCTGCTACACTTCTCCAAAATACTTCTTGAATCGTCTGTCTGCATTTTGAATATGTGCAGTTAGTATGCCATATATTCTCTTTTAACCCAGAGTGTCTGAAATGATACCTATTCGCAAAAATATAGTCTTGTATCTAAGTTCCAGATGGAGTTAAGTTGCTCTTTAAATTTATCTCTGCATGACCCCCGAAATCTTGTATTACACTGCAAGAAATATTGCTATAGAGGCCATCCAATTTGTATTTGGTTCAATGTTCTCCTCTTTGTTAGATATTTAATGATTTATCGGTAACTATTCCAGGTTCATGGTTTCATCGGGGCTTTCCGCTTCTAAATTATACTACGTATATAGTATGGAGTTATCTAATGAGATCCTTTTACAACATCGCGCTCAAAGCCTGCATAAAAAAGACTGAGCTATATTGTGATTCTTAGTACTGTCCATATTATTAGATATAGAAAGATGGTTAAATAAATAAAGTTGTACATCATTTTAAAAAGCAACATCGTCAATTTATTATTATTTTTTTATTTAGCTTGCAATTGCTTCCAACATTCTAACGAATGCGTCTATGATCCCGATGTTGATGCGAAGAGATTGTCCCTTGATGTCCATGGCAGATACGATGGAGGGGGTGTCTGTCTAAATTGCAGACACAACACTGAAGGCGTAAACTGTAACAAGTGCAAATCGACGTATTACAAACCTTACAACAAGCACTGGAACGAGACAGATGTTTGTCAACGTGAGTATTAATATAAACTTTGTTTCCAAACATAAAGTATATTCCAAAACCACTTGAAATTATTAGCAATATTTTTATAGCATACATGCTTATTGGGATAAGGGAAGTTAAAATATGCTGCAAATTTTGGAGCGTTGCGATAACGATTTTAATGTTAACACACGTAACTAAACTATTCGGTATCGTAAATCCAATGAAAGAAGGTTTTATTCAATATAAATAATGACTTTTTTGGGTGAATCGTGTTTTAAAAGTGTTTGCCACACGGCATTTTGAATTTATTTTGCTGTATTAACAATTTTCTTTTTACTTCAAACCAGTCCATTCTAGGCATACTCCGGTCAAGTGATCTGCATGCAACAAAAGAATGCAAGCGCTAATTTGAACAGAATTGGCACTTGGATTTTATTTAGTTTTTCTCAACTAATTCTTACTTGTTTTAAGAAAATGTTGGATACTATATAATCTGAGTTTTGGAAAACACATTGTAAAAACTAAACAGAAAAACTATTTTTGGTTATTCAATAAACATTTTTGGTTATTCTTCTCTATCTATAATGCATATGAACTGAACGAAAAACAAACTACCTGAGTCTCCTGTCCTTTGGGCTGGTCCTGTGTTAATAACAGTTTTAAAGACTATGAATACCCTACTAAATTACGCCATGCAAATTATCTAGCTTTTAGCTGCGATCTTTTTACCGAGCCTTTCAATGTAGTCTGGTGGATGCGTTTATATTGACATTTGTAACTTCTGTTATAATCCCTACTTAACTACCTTTTTGATTAATTCTTTGATAATTATATTTCCATAAGGTAATGAATGAACTAATGGGCAAAAATACGACTGATTACTTTTTTCTCTAGCATGTCAATGCGACCACTTTTACTCCACCGGTAACTGCGCAGACGGCTCTGGGCGCTGCGAATGCCGCAAAGAGTTTACTCCTCCTAATTGCGATAGTTGCAGCTTCGGCTACTATGATTATCCCACCTGTAAGCAATGTGAATGTTTCATCAACGGCACGGTAAACGAACAATGTGCTCCCTACGATGGTACTTGCTCTTGTAAAGAGAATTTTGGAGGAAAAGATTGTAAGGAATGTGCACCTGGGTACTTCAATTTTCCTGAGTGTAAACGTAAGTACATTTACAGGTTTTTATTGTAGTTTTGTGATGAAATTGAAAGCCAGCTCAGTCGCCAATTTGTAGCGAAAGTTAATTTATTTAATTAAGTCCATTTTGTATGCATGAGACTCGTTTTAATTTTCCTTAGGGGGTGGATTGTCTCTTTTATTAACTGAAATTTGTTTGGGCGCCAGAGTTTCTAGAGATAATGTGAACTGAATATGAATACTTAAATATCAATGACTATAAAGATAAGAATATCAGAAATTTGCCCTTTTAATTCGTGTCTCACAGACCTCAATCTTGCGATAAATTGAACAAAGGTATTCAAACAACAATATATTAATTTTACAATTAATTTACAAATATGAGTGATGGTATCATTTGAAATGAAGATTATCAATATAGTTAAATTACAAATATAATTGATGAAATTATTTCAAATAAAGTTTATGAATAAATTTACTTAGTGATGAGAATTAAAATTAAAAGACTAAAAAAAATTTAATTATACTAGATAGTTGGTCTTAACAATAAATTTATCTTCTGACTGACTGATACTTAACTTCGTTCAGTTATTCTGTAACCATGCGATCGTATTGGGACCTCCACTGGAACCGCTTCTGCATGTTCCCAAGTTCAATTGAGTTAGGGTTATCAAGGACTTATAGGTAATCCATGTGATGATTCCCACCAGTTTGCATGGTACAGCTAGCTATAGCTATCGTCGGCGTCTCAAATCAGTCGTAACATGAAAGAAGAAATAGACAAGTCTTAGACCAACGTATGTCGTATACTGCTAATTAACTAATATTCAGGGAAATATCATGTGAACATCAGTCACACTGCTGAACATGAGGAAGTAATCAACAATTTGAAAATTTACTGGTTAAAGCAGATATAGTCAAAACCTTAAATTACAATTTTAAGTTAAGCAAAAATTATAAATAACTACTGTTACTCAAGATATCCTTTTTCTTTACTTTAAGATATGAAATTCAAAAGAAATTATGACTGAAATTTAAAATTCAAAAGAAAATTACGGAATTACGTTCCAATTCAGTGACTCTCAGCAAATCCAAATAAAAGATAACTTAAATTTAATGATAAATAGAAAAATAGAGGTACAACATCTCTATAAACGAGTCTTATAACTCCAAATAACTAATTTCTATTACTTTTTATTTTGGCCATTGGCACATAAACAATATTTGAGCGTAATTACGCCTCAATTAATTAAAGATAAAGGTAAGATAATCACTATCTCGCATCGAGATAGAGATTTAGATAAAAGATTAAAAAAAAACAGATAAATTTACACATGTGAGATTAGCCTCTCATAAATGCAAATTAATGTCGGTACATCAGTGTTGAGACGAGACAGGGTGAGTGCTAATAATTATACCGGGTGTCAACGGGATAACTTTCCGGCTGTCGTTTCCTTATTTCTTAAACTTTTGGGATGAAACTCGGCAAAATTACTGTACTAACAAAATGTATTTTTTTACCTATTTGTCAAACGTGAAGGACTTGCGGTTTCGCCGAAAGTGACCTCAACATTGGATTTTTAAATAGAATGCCCTGTAAATTTTTAATTTTTCAGAATCTACAGATCATTCTGCATAGGACTGTATAATTTGTATAACATTTTTCGGTAATTTGGTATTTTTAGAGCTAATTTTAATTTTTGATCTAGCGTGCCATGACCGACTTAAAATCACTTCTCAGGTTATAAACAATTGCAGAAAAATACATAGACGATGTTTTACTTATTTATTTGTTTTATTTAAGACATTAAAGTTGATCAATTCGATTTTTTTAATATTACTCGAAAACTTTAAATGGAACTACCACACTTTCATAACGTCATTAGACGTATTTTTTTAAAATGAGTCTAGTGATGTATCACATTGCCGAAATGTTTCGCCTACTTTTTTAGAAATGATTTTTTTTTGCTATGACATTATAAATACTGTATGAATTAAAAGACGCCAAATTCATCACGTATGCCTTGGAACAAATAATATGGCCGCCTTGGAATTAAATGAATAATGCTAAATCCTGAATTTTTACAATTAATAGTTTCCATTGTTCCAATTGTTTATGACCTGAGAAGTGATTTTGAGTCGGTCATGGCACGTTAGATCAAAAATTAAAATTAGCTCTAAAAATATCAAATTACCGAAAAATGTTATAGAAATCATACAGTCCTATGCAGAATAATCTGTAGATTCCGAAAAATTAAAAATATACAGGGTATTCCATTTAAAAATCTATTCTTGAGGTCACTTCCGGCGAAACTGGAAGTCTATAACACTTGACAAATATGTAAAAAAATACATTTTGTTAAAACAGTAACTTTGCCGAGTTTCATCCCAAAAGTTTAAGAAATAAGGAAACGACAGCCGGAAAGTAATCCCGTTGACACCCGGTATGCTTGATGTAACAAATAAACTGAGAATTTATTTAAATAAGTCTGGAAAGAAAAAATATTAAAACCAGCAATACTATGAGGGAAAATTCGGAGAAATTCTACTGAAAATTCAATTTACTACCTTTGCAGGAATATTTAAAATTTACTTAGAGAATTCCCCAAATAATACTGTTCAATCTGAATGGAAATACGTAAAATAATGTGCGTGACCGCTAAACGATGAAATAATTAAGTTCTCTGTAAATTTGAACTAACCCGCTTTCAAATTACATGAATTTGACTAATGAGAGACGCAATTATTCACCAATAAATCGGTATCCTAACCCAACGATCACGACAAAAATTAAGGTTATTGAAGCTGTAAGCTAATTGAAAGTGTAATATAAA